>JANHMN010000022.1:3776090-3850655 GCA_030674055.1 Rhabdomys pumilio | reverse complement strand
GTGTGTGTGTGTGTGTGTGTGTGTGTGTGTGTGTGTGTGTGCGTGCGCGCATGTGTGTGTGTGTGTATACCTGGGAGAGTGGGAAGGGGTTCTTCTTAGGGTAAAGTTTCCCTAGCTGAAGTTTAAAGTTGGGAACAGGATACCTCATTTGCATGGAGAGACACTCCAGGAAGGTGAACTTGTGATTTTATCAAGGATTACACAACATTCCTCAGGTAGAAGTTTGGGGTTGGGTTCCCCAGATCAGGCAGAGAAGAGGAAACCCCAGCAAAGTGGCATGCAAACCGTTTATTTTTTCCAGTATTAGAGACCAAATCCAGGATCTTATAGCAGATAAATCCTCTTCACTCCTGAGCTCAGCTCTGTGCCATGACCTTGACCCTGGGGAAACATTTCCATCTTTTGCTAGGCATAAATTTTGAGGAATAAATGAGATGAGTTATATGTTCTACAATGGTCTACCTAGTTAGCTCAGCATTTGACCCATTCTTTTCTGAATATTCAACAAGACCAACTGCCAGGGATGATTTTGTTGGCATCTGCTCCTAATGCCCAGACTTACCTACTAAGCAGGCAGCTCCCTCAGAATAGGCTGAGCTGTCCACTGCTAGGCTGGCCAGCTGTTGATATCAACAGTGAGGTTGCTCACTTTGCAGTATTTAAAAATTTGTATGTATGTGGATGTTTGGCCTACATGTATGTCTGTGCACCATGTGTGTGCCTGGCACTCTTGGTGGCAGTGAATCCTTTGCAACTGGAGTTGAAGATGCTTGTGAACGGCCAGCTAAGTTCTCGGATGAGAACCAGGGAGTTCTGGAAGGACCAGTGCTTTTATTTTATGTATTCACCATTACTCTCTTCAGATACACCAGAAGAGGGCATCAGATCCCATTATAGATGGTTTCGAGCCACCATGTGGGTGCTGGGATTGAGCTCAGGACCTCTGAAAGAGTAGTCAGTGCTCTTAACCACTGAGCCATCTCTCCAGCAAGAACGAGTGCTTTTAACTGTTGAGCTGTCTCTCCAGTTATATCCTCACAGATTCTGTTTTTTAAAAGTGTATGTTAGAGCTATACACAGCCAGCAAACTTCATTACTTATAGAAATAAGCAAAGCTACCAAACCCTCCATTTAAGAAGCATTTTCTTCCAGGATTAAAAAAAAAATACAACAATAACAAACACACACACACACACACAATATTTCGTCCATCTTTAGGAAACTTGAAATCGAGCAGTTTGTTCTTAAAAGAATAAAATGGTTTTGTAATTTAAGACAAAACAAATGCCAGACAGTCCAGTTCCCTGAGGTATACAGAGTCATTAAGGAAATATTTGTTTTCTCGAGTCACTTTTGAGGATGTCTGGCTGTGGCCTGAAAAGCCGGAAAGGGATAATGAAATTGAGGATTGGTTTCACAAAGATACTGTTAGGAGCTCTGTCACCGTGCCTGCTGGCTGAGAGTGTCTCATTCTACCATAGCACTGTCACCGTGCCTGCTGGCTGAGAGTGTCTCATTCTACCATAGCAAAATATCTGAGACTGAGTAACTCATAAACAATAGACACTTATTCCTTACGGTGGTAGAGTCAGCGAAATCGAAGGTAAAAAACACCGGTCAACTCAGTCTCTGACTCCAAGTTAGTGCCTTTATCATGGAGTCTGTCCTCTTCCAGAGATGAGGATGTGTGTCTTCACATAATAGGAGCAAAAAAATAAGAGCTACCCCTATGCTTTTCTTGTAGTAGCATTAGTCCACAATGAGTCTTTGTGACATAACACTTCTGTTAGGCCCCACCTTGTCTTCCTCTAAGGGACTTCACAGACTTTATCTGTCTAGGTCTCTCCTGAGCATCTGAACTCCTAAGCTGAACCACCTGTGTCAGGAAGATGTAGAGACTTATGTGGCCATTGACTGACAAAGCCAATGGCTATTCTTTCTTGTGTATAGTTCATTTTACACCGTGAGTGAATCTGTCTTCTCTACAGGTCCCGTGTCTGGTTCAGCCACAATCTTCACAGCTCAGCCTCTTCTTTGGTTTTGCTTTCTATCATCTTTCTATCATCTCCCTTCTTGAGATATTTGTTTCTCTTCATTTTGAAAGCCACTTTCATTTGAAAGCTCCCCCACTTTCAATCTGTGCGATTCAGATAGCTTGGGGCTGTGCTTGCCCTCTCTCCCCAACTGCCCACCCTATTCAGTAATACCCAGCATTATTCTGGCTCCTGACCTGTCTCAGAGCCACCTGGATTATTCTCTCAGCTCAATCAGTCAGATGATTATAAATCCAGCTGTGGCTTACTTTCCAAAGTCCCTCCTGCCTTCCCACTTCCTATAGTACTCTCCCAAGCTTGGTAATCAATACCCTGGCTCTTCAGTTTATCCTCTCGATTCACGTGCTAGATCTTCCATGTCTCTCTCAGGCTACAGTCCTGGCTATTCTGCTCAGCATAGTGGCTCCCTGCTGCCACCTCAAGCACAAGTTCTTCTGTTGTACTTTCAGCATCTGGAAATACTCTTAAGCTAAATTCTTTTCAACAATTAACTTTTGCTATTCTATGAACTGGCCAGTTTCTCCCCTCTTCTCCCACACCTAATACTACTACTTTTTGTCTCTAGCTGATACCCAAAAGTCCACCTCTGCCTTACCTAGGATACTGGTAGATTAAGAGCATCCATCTTCCCCATCAGCTGTTGAGACGCTTCTCCACAGTCCCTGTACCTGTCTGTGGAAGGATCTTGATTACAATAATGGCGGAGAACATCAAATCACAATTCCACAGAACCTACCCTTTGCCATATTTTCCAAGAGTTTTGTAGATGTTAATCTCTCAAAGCAATGCTGTGAAATAAACACTACTAGTCTCATTTTACATACAAGGAAACAGACTGGAGTGATTAAGAAATTAGATTTCATTGGAGGTAAATGGAGAAATAGAGACTGAATGCAGGGGTGCTGGAGACAACGGCAATGATGAACAACGGCACTGCAGACTCTCTGGGACTCATATTTCCAAGCTCTAGGCTGGGGTTCTAAATTCTACTGCCTCTTCTCCCTGACTGTGAGGCTACTCTCCCAGCTCTCCTGCCTAGCCTAAACTCTGTGCCTTTCTTCCATCCTAGGCTTCCTGTCCCCCTCTCCTTCTACAAGGTGTCTACTCATTACTTCATGCTTCTTTTTGTCCCACTGTTTCTCTCCTCCACTACTGTGGGGTGGTGGGCTGTGAGAGACAGTGGGGTGCCCAGTTGAGCCTGCTTCGAACCCCGGAGACCCTAAAGGGACAGCAGGAGTTTGGCTGTGCTCCTGGGCCCACTCAGCTTCAGCCCTCCACAGCCCCTCCCACAGAGAGGTCTATGGCCATCAGTCTCTTAGAAACAGTGCCTCAGGCTCTCCCACATGTAGATGAGGTATCTCCAATCTCTCAGACCAAGTCAATAGGAGTTACCTGCTGCCAGACCCTAACCCACCCCAAAACTGTATGTAAGAATCCTATTTGGGAGAAGTAAAGGTGTGCGAGAATCATCCCGTTGTCGGAGAGTTTCTGTAGCAAGAGCTGTAACACTACCCCCTGGGAAGAGATCTGCTCTCCGGAAGCGGCTTCAGGACCCTTCTGGCTTCTCACCAGCTCACCAGGCTGACTCAGCGCAGAACGACAGGGGCAACACCTAGGAGCAACTGAGTGGCAACAGCATCTCTCCGCTGCAGCAGAGGCAGCAGAGGTAATCCCTCCTCCCTGCTCGCATTCTATCCCCTTGGCCTGAACCCTTGCTCCCGAAGATCTTCGTGGAAAGCCTTCAGGCACCAGCACCCACATACTGCCATTAACTGTATGCTGTGTTATGCTACATGTATGGACTAATGTCCTTTGTGAAGCCTCCTTTATCGAATTTGTCCATGTGTGTGTGTGTGTGTGTGTGTGTTTATAATTGTTTATTTACTAGATCTTACAAATCACCACAGCTACAGCATCCTATATTTATTTGGGTTGTTTCATTTTATGAGACAGGGTCCCATGTTGATCATGCTGGCTTAGAAATTACTGTGTGTCAAAGGATGGTGCTGAACTCGGGGTCTTCCTGCTTCCACTTCACAAGTGCTGTGATCGAGACACGTGCCACCACGCCCATCTGAGCACCCTATTTTTAAATGTCTGTGAGACAGTATCATCCAGCAAGAGGCTCAACTAATTTCTTCTTGCTCTCACATTTGAAAACTTCATTGGGGTGCCCATATTTTCATCCATTAACCAATGTATTACAATTACATTGCTGGAAGGTTTTGTTTGTTTGTTTGTTTGTTTGTTTGTTTGTTTAATCTGGGAGACACTCATCCATCCACCAGGACCTCAGAATGGCTTACCAGTTTAATGCAATAAATTACCATTGAGTAGGGGGTTATTTAAAGGAACACAGGCAACTTGTCGGTGACTACACTAGTCACATCTCTCCCTTTCATAGTGATCATTTCCAAGTTACTCCTTAAAACGACAACCTATCTATAATTTATAAAATAACCATAACCAGACACCCAAACCCAAGGGATTAGGCTGACAACTCTCCTCAGCTGCTTCCTGCCAAATACCGGTGATGAAAATTCTTTAAAAGGGTGGGGATGGGTAGAGAAATTAGAAATTTTGGTTAGACTTAAGAAAGCTAGCTCTAGCATCTGTTATTTAGTCTCTGTATGCTTAGAAGGCTCAGGGCTTGACTGAAGCTCTGACTGGATCTATCTAAAAGGCTGAATGAATGGAATCCATCAGGAATCAGCAGCAATTTCTGAAGCTGTTGTGGAAGCAAGCCTCTAGACAGCATCAGGAGGCAGAGGTCTGGAACAGCAGGTCATTTCAGTGTCCCCATGGATGAATCTTGTCAGAGCTATATTCTTCAAATGCTAGACATTCACAGGTAGCCAACACTTGTTTCTTGGGAAAGCAGTGTGCATGGAGGGAGAGGCTGACCCCAAGCGTTTTCCTCAATTTCTCCACTTTTAGTTTTTGCAACAAGCTTTCTTGCTACATGGGAATTCAGCAAGCCCCAGCCAGCCCCCTGTCTCTACCTCCCAACATTGGGTATTAGAACATGTGCTGTCACCCCAGATGTTTCCATGGATTCTAGGGCTGCAAAGCTGGGGTTTGCCTGCACTACAGGCACTTTACCAATTGAGCCATCTTCTCTAACCCTAAACTCTCCTTTAGGAGCATGTATTTTAGACACAATTGTTTTTGGAAAAAGCTGTCTAAGAAATAGGGCTAGAGTAATGACCAGGAAGCTATGATGTTCTAATCAGGATGCAAACTTGGTATTGTCATTACCTCCAGGAGTGTCTTAGTTAAAGTTTCTATAGTTATAAAGAGACTTCATGACCATGGCAACTCTTATAAAGAAAATCATTTAATTGGGGCTGGCTTACAGTTGCAGAGGGTTAGTCCATTATCATCATGGTGGGAAGGAAGCATGGCAGCGTGCAGAAGGAGCTGAGAGTTCTACATCTTGATATGCAGCAGCATAAGGAAACTGTATTTCACACTGGTCATGGCTTGTGCATAAGAGACCTCAAAGCCCACCCCTGTGGTGACACACTTCCTCCAAGGCTACATCTACTTCAACAAGGCCACATCTCATACTGGTACCACTTTCTATGGACCAAGCATCCAAGCACACACTCTATGGGGCCATACCTATTCAGACCACCACAAGGAGCCTGTGTCCAGTGCCACAGTTGTGCTTCTGTCTGTGAGCATCACCTAAAATATCTGCTCCCATATCCAGGACCATTCCTTCATCCATTGTTCCAAGATAATGGGACACAAGTTTATAAAGCAGTAGGCAGGCAGGAATGTGTAAAATTATCTAAAATATTCTTCAGTTGAAACCAAAACCCAATGAAAATATACGAAGTGAGAGTAGCAATCACTTCAGCCATCTGTCTGAAAGGCACTCACACCCTTAGAGCAAATCCAAAGAAGGAAAAACACCAAGTTTTGGGATCCTGCCCAGGATTCTTTTCTTCTAAATATAGAAACAAATATTTAAGTCCCTGTGCCTTTGCACCAGCTGTCCAGGTTGCTCCCATGGTTCTGCCTTCCCACAAGTCAGCTGCTGTATCTCCCTGGGCAGAGAGCTCTCTTCACCTATGCTGACTGAATTATTTTGTTTCCATTCAATTATGCAGGGATCCGGGAAAGGATGCAGCAGTCAGATCAGACACGGTGAGCCGCTTAGCATTTTAGAATGTTTTCCAGATCCTAATGGCCCATCAATGACATCAAAGTGGAGAGTTTCTATAGTTGCCTCATCTTGAAAGGCAGAGGCAGCACTTGCTAGTTTAAGTCCCTTAATTATTTACTATCAGTACAGAAAATATCCTTGGAGACTTTGACATGAAAGGGAAGGTTAGCCTAGGCAGATTGTATAAAAATAGGGCAATGGGGATAAAGGTCCACATCCAGGATAGTTTCCCTATCCACAGTGACCACAGTCTTGCCCCACAGTGATTATATTGACAGTTGAGCCACAGCTGACTCCAGGAGTGATGCCAACCATCTGGCATGTACATCTGGCGAGTCACCAGTAGACATGGCCCTGAAGCACCTTGGATGAAGTCTTCCCAGAAGGAGGCTAAGTGGGGATGACATCATTTTAATTTGATAATTAAATAATCGTCATGTACTTTATATTACCAACAGATGAAATGGAGATTGAGGCAGCAGATTGAGCCTCTATGTTTGCCTTCCTTTTGAGCTATGAAAATACTGTGACAAGGGCTGCCCTAAGCGGCTCTGCGTTTTGGTGATAATGCTTCTTTATCTTCATTTGTCGTAAGGATTCTGCGATGCTTGTATTTACACAGCACCATTTCCTAACATTTCCAGTCATCACATTCATGAGGTGATGGTAAAAGAAGCTTCCAAGTAAACGGGTGCTTGATAGTTATCACTGTGTGGAACTCATGGGAAAAAATGTAAAAGATCTATCCCAGCATGACGAAATATCACTGGTGATATGCTCACTATCTCTGGTCCAAATTGTGCACACGTTCCCAGATCCCTGTCATTTGTATGGGTCAGTCTGTTCTTGGGTTAGTAAAATAACTAACTGTTTAAGATGCCTGACTGGATGTGCACAGGGGGGAAATGCTGTTTGATTGCGAACACCTTACCCTGGATATTTGTGTGCCACACACAACCATGACTGACAGGGAACTTGGCTCTTATTTGTTTGCAGTGGCCACAACAAACACTTAAGAGACAGAATGCCTCTCTCTGGTGGCTTCCACCTGCCTATTTTTCTGGGTAAATATACTATCAAAAAACAGCAGGCACTCCTGTTGAATAGGTTGGGAAGAAAACAACTATCCTTGATGTTGGAATCTATAAAAAGTTCTGTCTTGTTGTTGACTTTGGCTACCTGACATTCAGGGCCAGTTTTAGCAAAGAAAATGCACCATGAGGTGGGTGCATCTTCCAAGCCATTAAGCAAGTGTTGCATGGAAAAGCAGCAGAGCTTCCCACTTTTAAAATGTGACCTCTAAAACTCAGAAACATCCCGCAGCTGCCATGTCCAGGATCCCACCTCCCCTGCTTCACAAAGGCTTCCATATTTGCCAGTAATAAAATTTTATTAGTAACGTGTCAAATATGTTGTAAAATACAGTTACCTTTATTCTTCCTCCCAGCTTAAAAAAAAAAAAATCCAATCAAAACTTCAAACCATGACCCAAATATTTTTAAATGTGAAAAAAGACATATTTTAGGTTATGTAACAGATACACATTTCCCCAAAATAAATGTTGTAGAACGCCATCTGCTCCGCATCTGAGTGCATTCCCAGGGAGCCAGACTTCTGCTGCTCCCCCGTCATTAACTGGTTATTATGACACAGGATTTCACAATAGCGATACCAAGAACTCATGACCAGAAGAGAACCTGGCGAGAACGCTTGCCATGCTCAAACTAGACAACTTATACAACCCTTCATTTACATTACCCCTCCTGCACCTCTTTACTGTGACCTCCCCAACCTGGGAAAAGAAGGGGGGTCCCTGGCAAGAGCAGGATCTTGTAAAGAACAGAACTCAAATGGACTTTGAGCCAAGGGGTAAAGGGAACAACCCAGGGCCACTTTCTAGCTTGGAGCTGCCAACATCTGGAATCTTCTATTTGATGTAGACTGTTTTGAACTACTGTTACAGATTTGACCAAGCAAGAGATTGTCGAAGTCTTGTTAACTCTGGAAGCTTTTACACTTGTTCCAGTGTTGCCATGTGGAGCTCCCGTGAGGGAAGAAATTCACTGACTGGTTAAGACCATGCTCCACTTAAGCATTTTGTTTGGATCCAAACCTCCAACCATCAAAATCAATTTTCGCGTATGTTACACTGTGTTATATGTGTGACTATTTGGGACAAATGGCTTTGTGGCTTTGTGATACTTCTTTTGGCCATTTATTTCCTTTCCTCTGTGTTTTCCCTCAGACATGTTTGCTACATATGGCCCAGGCTGATCTCCAATTCACAATACAGCTGAGGAGGGCCTTGAGCCTCTGACCCTCTTGCCTCTACCTTGTATACACTGGGACTGCAGACATGCGAGACCCACACACATCTGTTTTATGTTTCTTAAAAAGGGAAAAAAACAAAAAACAAAAGCATGCTATGAAAGAGACTTGAGCCTCCACGCGTATGCTTACATTAGCATTTTTATCTTGAAATTACAAATAACCTTCCTACTCAAAATAGCATTTACTCGGGAATGTTGACAAATGAAGACATGAGTCCTGTTGAAGACTTACAGAAAAAGAACCTGAAGTTTTAACAAGACCACTGGGGAACTGAATGTCCAAAGGGATTTCAGACGTACCAACACAGAAACGTTCTTAACTCAGCCAACTGTATAAAGTGAGCCTTGAGGAAAGACAGAATTATCTTCATGTGGAAATTTTGTCCCAAAATGTAACAATTTTTAGGCATGATTCACTTTTTCAAAAAAAAAAAAATGGCACTTGTCATGTTGCTAATGTATAGTAATAAAGTTTAAGAATATGTAAGTTGACATATATTACATAAAGATTTTGAATTAATTATATACAATCTTTGTTTTTCTCAGCAAAACGTAACTATTACACTGAATTCCAGAAACAAGAAAACTACCTTACCTCACAAGTACTCGGTGACTAAGTATGGTCACTTTTTTAAAAGAATTGTGTTCATTCAGTAATGTTACTGTGCATGTATTCTGGTTTGATAGACTCTGAAACTCTCAGAGGAAGTCAGCCAGGATTTTAAGCTATTATCCTATGTGTATCTCTGGGTAGATCAATGTCCACGTAAGAGAGAATGGACAGAAGTCAGGGAATTAGGGACAAGCTGCAAGTCAGAGAGGCAGCTCGTGGGACAGAGAGAGGATGACTTCAGTAATGGGTGTTTAAAAAAAAAATCCCCAAATCCAAATTCAAATCAAAAGACAAATGAACAAAGGCTGCCTTTCTGACCTCATTACACCAGACCCAGCTTTTAGGCTGTGGTCTACACGTTATGATTGTCCTTTACAGATTTCCTTGACATTAATATTAACCTGATTAACCCTATAAAAGAACAAGAAACTAGAGAAATGGGGGGGGGTTGTATGTTTGAATTTGTTTCCCTACTGCTTCCCAAGGAAACATCTCAGGGGTGAGTGTAGACCAGCCATTATTCACAGAACAGAGACATCCTATGCTTGCCAGCATAAAATATGCTGTAAAGCACAGCATGTGTGCATCCCTTTCGTGAACTGCTCTGCGTGAAACTCCCTCTTCCCTGTGCATCTTGTCACCTGCAAACACTTTTGGAGAAAGATGTTGGATAACCATTCCAGTTTGGAAAAGAAGAGGCAAGTGTCAAATTATCTCAGTCATCGTATAGGGAAACCGAGCAAGGCGTATCACTCAGGTCATGCCCGCAGCTCAATGCTCAACCCTAAGAGAGTCTCAGTGAGTGCTGAACTGTGGCACCAACTCGCTTAATCTTGAGATGTGCATTAAAAATGACCCATGCATTTGAATACGTGCATTCATATATGGCCTCGGGATTTAGCATCCCCTCCGGCTGTAGTTTCTGTGTTTCCTTCACTAGTCTGTCCAGAGTTCAGGTTCTGCAGTGATTTGGGGTAATCCCATATTTCAGACTATTCAAATCTCATCTGTGCTGAGTCGAATCTAAGGTTAGGCATCGTTGCTGAATGAAAAAGAGAATTCATCCATTCAGACAGCAGGTATTTTATGTACAGTGGACATAGGAGAGAGAACGTGAGTGCAGCAAGCAAGCATGCAGCAAGCAAAGGACCCTTGCATGGGACAATCTATTCTTTCACTTAGGGACCCTGCCTGTCACCTCTCCCCTGGCCCTCTGATTTTTCTCCATTTTTCTCATCTCCTTTTCCTTGTGTCTGTGTGTTCTTTGCCAGGCTTGTGGTGTGTGTGTGTGTGTGTGTGTGTGTGTGTGTGTGTGTGTGTGTGTGTTAGGGGATGTCTGTGTATGCATATCTGTGTATATTCTATGTGTCTATGTGTCTGTGTCTATCCATATGTATCCATGTGTGTCTCTGCTTCTCCATCTCTTTATGTCTGTCTGTTTCTCTCACATGAGTGTGTGTGTATGTGTATCTGTATGTCTGTGTGTTTGTGTGTGCATACTTGCATGTGTCTCTGGCTCTCTGTGTGCATGTGTGTGTGTGTATCTGTGTGTGGCTATGTGTGTGTGGTTTTTGGCAGGGTATTTCACAGCACCCTCAGGCAAGCAGAACAACAAGGACACTCAGATTGCTCATCTCAGTTCCCTTATCCTAAGGATCATTTCTTCTCCAAAGGAAGGATGGCGAGAGTCAGAAGAACTGTAACGGGTGCTGACACCATCCACAGTGAAACATGCAGAAGTCATGAACAAAGCAAACCTGGATAGAAACTCCTTATATCCCAGCATGCCCTGGTAAAGTCACAGCCATCCTCAGACTAACTTGGGAAAGTCTGCAGAATTTAAATACAAGTTAGAAAAAAAAAACAAAGATAACACTTGTCAGCTCCTTGTCTATGAGCTGTTTATTGGGGGAAATTATTTGCACTAAAAAGTATTTTTAATAATCTGCTTTTAAATCAATGCATATTGAAATAAAAGTAAAATCACAAATACCACTGACTTCTAAGACAGCTTATATACGAATGTATATATAGATCAAAGCACTCAGGTATGAAGTCTTGAAATAAAATGGATTTTTACATCTGTTACTGGTTCTCTGTCCTGGAGTTCTGGCTTTGTTTAATGTTTCTGACATACAGGAAATATTACAAATTTACACTTTCTTGATGATTTTTCCTCTTCCTTTCCCTTCTATCTCAAAATATGCATATTTCTATACTTACCCAATGTAAAGATGTGTGTTTTTAAACTGTCACACCTGTTGGCATTGGTGGCCTCTTAAAACTTAAAAAGCATTAGATAACTGATTCTATTTTCATACTTATAATGGTATGCTAATCTTATTAAATTTTGGAGTTTTGGACTAGACTCTATTTTAAATAAATCAATATTTTTAAAGAAGTTTTCTGAGAAATGCAGCCTTTTATAAGCAATGAAATAAAAATATTAAAAGTCTGTGCCAAATCTTGCTCTTCAATTAAATCCAAAATATTTTACATGCTTATATATGAATTTCAAAGACATCTCACCATTCAGACTGACTTGTCTGTAAGTCTTTACCTCTTATTATAAACTGTACTTTATTCTAAAGTGCTTTTCTCGATGTCCAATGACAAAGCTGATACTTGGATCAGCCGGGCATCTTTAGTCTTACACAAGGCAAAGCAGTTAGAGCCCCTGTATTCTCTAAACAAATTACTCCAGTGACTCACCACAGAGGCCAAGTGTGGTATCCCAACAGTAAGATGTGGCCAGCCTGGTTACAAGCCAGCGCCTCTGCTGGGGATGACACTGTGTTGACAGTTGCCGTGTTTGAGTTGCAAAAGCTTGATTATCTTAATTTAGCATCGTATTCCGTCTGTCATCATTCTGAACAAAACTCAGAAAGCACACCAGTAAGCGAATCGCCATGAAGCCCTTACACTATTTCCACACCACCCCTGCACTCCCCGATTTAGAACCTTACCTTTGCTAACTTCACTGCCGTAGTCTCCCTAACACTAATCTTTGAATCTTTGGTATTTTCTTAAATACACCTTTGGCACCTAGTTTTCCCAATCTATTTTAGCAATAACAGTTCTTTAAATGAAATACTCCATAGGACAAAAAACTTCAGACCCTGAATTCAGACATCTCACTCGAACCTCAAGAACACGATGAGTCACTTTCTGCAATCTCGTAAACCTATCCAACACATTAAGTCATCACCCTTCAAACTATAAAACATAGGAACTTATCTAGAATTCTCTCCCCAAAGGCAGTCTCTGACATTTTGTTAAGTGGTAAGCGATCAACTACTGTACAAAAATCAGTGCAATGTTTCATTCCGGCACCTTGTGTGAGCTCTTAGCAAGGTGAAGCAATAACATCATGTCTAAATTCTGTTATTCTCACCAACTTTCCAGAACAGGTTGTTTAAAAACTTATAAACCTACTAAAAGCATGTTCTTCCTGCCTACCCTTTTCCTGAGCTTCACAGCCTATAAGAAAAACAACAAAAAAAAAAGGTTCATAATAAAGTTTAAACTCTTAAAGGCCCATCACAAATTTTAATCAACCCATAGAACTTAAAGATATGCAATGCTAATTTATTACATTTCATTCTTAAAGAGAAAGTCTGTTAAGTCCAACTAAGACTAATCAACAACAAAAACCAAAAGTAGATGACCTTGGGGGACACTCCTGTTGTTACAGTCAGCAAGAAAGCCGCAGTCTGTGCTAGCCCCATCCTGAACTGCCACTCATGCTTATGGACACTAATGACACACAACCATCCGGCACAGTGTTTGACAATCCAAAGCATTTCTGAAGGAACAAATCTCATCGAGTCAAGAACATTAGATTCATTCCACCCTCAACCCTCAGGGTCACAGCATTATCAATGAGAGTGTCAGAATTTAGGCTTAAGAATTTTAATCTAATAGGTTGACCAAATATCAATCCGTTTCTATCTCAAAAACAAACAAAAAAAAAAACCAAACAAACAAAACAAACAAAAAAACCCCACCACCAACAACAACAAAACCAAAAAAACCAAAAACCCCTTTCTTCTAATGCATCGATCCACTGCTTTAGGATAAAATGGGCATATTACCATTCAATGTGATGGCACTGGGGGTTGCTGGGTAATACCCATTATCCTCTCCCCTCATGTCAGCATGCATCTCACCATTGAGATCAAGTGCACTGGTAATTAGTGTTTTCTATTAACATCTTCACTATAAACAGTCCAGGCATTTAGAAACAAAATATCAATGAACTTAACAGTTACTTTAATTCATTTTATAAATGAGCAACTGAGAATTTTGCTCCAAGTGGTCACCAGTGTAGCCCATCCCATAGATGGCATTCTCCGAAGTATAAGGCACAATGTGGTAGGAATGCAGCTCTTCATAGTAGAGAGACTGGGAACAGCACTCCTGTACCATAAACTTCAGCCGTTTTCTTGTATCAGAATAAGCAGTCTTATAGCAGGGAGCTTCCTTGAAGTATTCATAGCTCTCTTTCTCCGTCTCTAGGTGTATCTTCCTCAGCAAATTGTTAATTAACACAGACCTTCTTAGGTAGGTTTCTGGGTCTTCAAGAAACCTGAGCTTCTCCAGAGAAAGTTTGAGGATGCAAGTCCTGTCTTCCGGTAATATCAGGTGCTAGGAAGCAAGCAGAGCTGTTACTCTCCACACGGGACACCAAAAATTAGTGCTTTGTGCTACCAACGAAATTTGGGAGGGAGACTTGGGAGAAAAGTAAACTCTTACTTTTGGAAAATACCCCTGGTAATCTTGATGTAAATCTTCTTCTTCTGCATATTTTCTCTTAAAGTAGGCTACTTTCGACGTTGTTAATGAATATGGTAGTACTTCTCTTGGATAAGCTAAAACAGAGAAACAGTTGGAGAAAGGTCAGGCAGCATTGTGCAAAGAGCATTTCATCATGTAGAGACCATTCGTAAGCAGAAATCCAGCCCACCCCAGAGACCGCTGCCTGTTCACCAAACAAACAGCACTGTCATTGGCAGTTGTCTTAAGATCAAAATACCATAGGCAGAGAAATGCCATTTCAGACACAAAATAGATGGTTGAGTTTAGAGTTCTATGTTCATTTCCTTATGCAGTCCCAGAAATCAAATTCAATTATGGTTTAATTTTGTGCCTTTTTGTGCCAAACCATACCCAAGTTTGAAATTGATACACACAATATAGAAAAGGTTATGTGATTTTCCCTCATTCTGTTTGTTAACTTTTGCAATACTCAGGAGAAAGTTGATGCTTCTAGGTTAGTCAAATTGACATCAAATAGTTGGTGCCCAATTACACCTTTGAACATAATGGCATAATTCCTAGCAACAATGAAACATTTTGTCCTGAAACCCACAGATAAATGTGTCTTCACCCCTCATCAAGGAACCTTCTCTTCGTAATAGATGGAGACCACTACAGAAAACCACAGCCCATCAGAAAGTACAGACCGACAAGACACACCGACAAGACACGCCCACACCTAAAGCTTAGGGAACATTGCAGAAGAGGGGGCAGAAAGATTTTTAGCACCAGAGGATCAGGGAGTTTGCTGTAAGATTGTGTCTCCTAGTAACATCAGAAGCTACACACAAAGTCTCACCAACATGACTGTCCAAATGTGAGCTGAGCAAGGATGGACATGTCAGACTGGACAGAGAAAAGCCCAAGAGGTATCAACTCTACACAAAGAAAGAATTATAGGCAACTTAAAGAAGCTGGGAGTGGGAGACATGGTCCACCCTAGGGAAGATCAGACCAACTGTTCGGTGCCAAATGTGTCAGCCATGAAAATATATGTACAAGTGACATCATATGAACTAAGAAAGTTATACATAGAAATATGCAAATACATATGTGCCATGTGAAAACAACCGATAAAAAGAGAGACTGTGAATTTGAAGACACATGGGAGGGGTGTTTGGGAAAGTTTAGAGGAAAGAAAAAGAAAGGAGAAATGTAATCAAAATACAATTTCAAAAGTAAACAAATTTTAACTAATTGATATAATGGTCCTGACATTTAGCATAATTGAGGTTAATAATGCATGAGAGAGGATATATATAGCATAATTGACTGTAATGTAATCCACGAAAGTAGAAAACCTTTGTTTACTCTTTGAAAATGCGACTGCGGATGAAGATTCTGACTTTAAGGAAAAGACAGTTTAGAGGTCGCAGATTTCCAAAGGTGTTCCCAGAATGTACTCCAGATGGCGCTGTGGCCACAGAAAGGAAACAAGATCAACACAGCGGATTCCATCCAATTCAAGGCAGAGGGACTGTAGAAAGCAGAATCCCGTTTGCTATTCATTCAGCCGCCACTGTCCAGGGTGAAGAGAAAGCTTACATTCGGACTCAGTTTACTTTACCCTAACCCTATAGGTCTGTTACCACCATATGATTCACAAAATGATTAGCATATAAAGACATGTGGGTTAAATAAATTTACACTGACTGACATTTGATGCCTTCCCTCTAAACTCTAGAGCTTTTTACCAGCTTAAATACTGCAAATATGCTCTTTGACAACCTGCTTTCCATGGTGTTTCCTTTATCTTGGAGCCATGCCTGCAGAGCTTCACACAGCCCTCCTGCGGCTGGATGCTCTTCCTGAGCCAGTAAGGAAAGCTACATGCCTCGACTCAAGCATCCCAAATTCACTGCTGTCACTGTGGGTTTTAAACCCAAGAGAGCCTTAAGCTAGTGTGGGCAATGTTTTAAGCAATCCAGAATGCACAAAGCACTTGTGCATCTGACCTAAAGGAGGTAGTGCCATGATAAGGACTCGTAGCTGAAGCTCCGTGCACACAGTTCTTGGATTTGATGGACAAAACACAGCTTATGTCCATTTCTCACTTATTTGAAAGGGTTAGGGAAAAAAATAAAACTGATCAAATACATAAATTTGCATGTATGCATGTATGTGCATGTGTGGATGTGTGTGTTTGTTACATGGGTTTGTATGTGTTCCTGTTTGTGTACATCTACATACAGGTGTACAAATGTGTGTGCACATGCAAGCAGAGGCTAGAGTCAACATGGGTTTTCTTCCACAACTGATCTCCACCTTACTCATTTGAGTTGGGGGCTCTCACTGAACCTAGACTAGCTACAGTGATCCCTAGCGACCCTCTTGCCCTCGCCTTATTAGCATTCAGATTATAGGTCCTTGCCACAGCCTGGCTTTTTTTTATATGGGTGCCTGGGCTCCAAACCCAGGTTCTCATGCTTATCCAGCAAGCACTTTACATGCTGAGCCATGCATGTCTTCTATTCCTCTTTAATTGTCAGACTAACTGATGTAACAGTGGTTATCAGATGTTAACAAGGATCAGAATCTCCTGTAGGGCTTCTTAACTACTGGGCCCTTCCCTTACCTTTCCCGTGGGTCTAGAGGGGGAACTTTTGCACCCAATCAAAATAAGATCTATACCAGATAGCCTGGGACCACATTTTGATAGCCCAAGTATTGCAGCACCAGGCAACTGTACTAGTGACAACTGACAGCAAACAACAGGGTTGGTTGGTGTTGTTATTGTGGTTAGTGACTCCCTTTATCAGTTTGGGTGCTTTGGGGTTTGTTTGTTTGTTTATTTTTGGTTGGTTGGTTTTGATTTTTTTTTTTTTTTGCACCATGAACAAAGCCAGCTCACATTTTAATTACACAGTAAAGAATAAAGTCCATTTTCAACAGGAGTCCCCAGGGTTCACCTTAAAAGGATCAGTGCCTAACATTAGCACTTGGGCAGGTCACAATGTTTCGTGGCAGCATCTAATGAATGACTCTAGTGAAAGGAAGAGTGAGGAAAGACTTGGACATAAGAAGCACAAGCTTGCTGTAAGCAACCTTGTTTCCATCTATACATGTGTCCTTTATTAGACATTGGCTTGCTTTACCATCTTCAGTATGCAGCTATGTAGCCATTTGTGAGTGACACAATGGACTGCAAATTGCAGCCTGGAGCTGCGATTATTTAATACCAGGTATTAAATTTACTGTTCTGTCCTCTGCTCACAACTGATCCTCCAGGGAAACTATTTCAACTTAACAGATCAAGAGATAGATAGATAGATAGATAGATAGATAGATAGATAGATAGATAGATATGCATAGATGGATGTGATGCATGGATGAATGGATAGATGGACAGACAGACAGACAGACAGATTGTTTGATTCTGGGTCACTATATTCCAGAAGTTACACTAAAATATAGGATGCAGCAGACCCCCAAAATACAAAGCAAACACTCAAGAGGTCTAGACCTGAGCCTATTCTTCCTGGGCAAGGAAGGCTCTTAGTCACTCAGTTTATTATTCCTGAGAAAACCACCACACACACACACACACACACACACACACACACACACACACACACCACAGATGAATTGCTGAACACCTTTCGCAGCTGCTGTCAGTTTGGCAAGTCCCTCTGTGCTGACTGCCTGGCTCTTTGCAATGTTTTCCACATCACTTTTTGGAAGATGGTTTTAGCCATTTTGAGGCTAAAGTATGTAGCCAACATAAGTTGCTATATCTGTTACTTGCTGGATTAAACTTCAAAATATTCTGAGCTGGCAGCTATGTGTTGGTCGTGCTTTTCAGCCTCCTGGGTGCAGATGAGGAAACCAGGGCCCAGAAGAGACTCTAGCTGACAGGCAGTTGCATAGCTAAGAAAAGCTGGGGGGTCTGGAGGTGGGTGGAGGCATAGATTTACTCTCTTGCTCTTAGCTGTGTGACTTTAAACAAATTGCCTAAACTCATCACAAATCTCATTTGTTTAGTGGGGCTGATCATGTACTGTGGCATCACACCTAACATATGGTAAGCCTTTCATCAAACCACAGGTCTAATAATGAGCCAATAGACCCAGTCAAGGCTCACAAAAGCCAAGTGCTCCCTACCCTACAAGCTCTGACCTAAAGACCATTTCCAGCACCCAGCCCCTCGGAGAGGATAGTTATTAGTTGAAAACCTCCAGATAGCTGAGATGGTTAAGGTAAAAGCCACTATACAAACCGCACAGAGCTCTGAGAATGTGTTTCTGGTGTGTTACTTATTCGTTATACATTTTGAGCTAAAGGAAAGAGGACTGTCTACTAAACACTTAGTTCATCTCCTGGATAATTCATTAGTGCTAATCTGAATATCCAAAGATGTTCACTTGCCGAGATTGAGTTGACAGAGATAAATGCGGTTAAGTTCCAGCAGCCAAAAAAAGCTTGTAATTCACCTAAAACCCAATGAAATAAACAAGACCAAAATGACTATATGCCTTTGGAGTCAGCACTCTGGGGTCTGAGAATAGTATACAAGCTACAAAACTGAATTGAGCTGAGCCGGAATTTTTTTTTTTCTGAAGCAAAATAGCTAATGCTGGTTTGAACGTAAAAATTATTTTTAATGTTGTAACCTCTGGGTCACACAAAATGTCTGTGCCAGGCTCCATGAATGTCACAGCATAAGAACTCAACAAGTAACACAACAAAGGCTCAGATCTGAGTGACCCGCCTGTCATTAGTGCTCAGGCAGGGCAATTCATACATACGTCTTTAAATAAATGCTTAAAATGCAATTACAAACGATTGTTTCCTTATTGTTCTGCCTCTGCCTCCAGGCAACTGGAATCCTGTTAGCGTTCAAGTGATTTCATTTGGTAGGAGGCCCAGGGACAGTACATTAAAGAAACATCATCAGCAAATTAATTTATAAACACTTTGAAAGGGGCAGACAGCAGCAAAAGAACAATCCCCAGCTCAGTCATTTTTCTTTTTAGGTCGAAGGAGATACCCAAGAAAGAGTAAGGAGAGCATCTTAGAAGTCTTTAATTTTCCCAGTGTTCTAATGAATACATGGTTAAAAAAAAAAAATCAAGCTGAAGCCACCTGGTTAGAGGTACACATGCTAGCCGCCGACAGAAGGATCGGGGGCTGATCTGTGTGGAAAGAATACACTAACCACAGCTAATGCCCATCACAGATAAAGTGTGGCCTTATCTGTTCTCCTTTTGTGATGTTAGCCTGGCACTGTCCTTCGAAAGGTCTGTCTAAACCATGCTTAGCCAATAGGAAAGGGATCAGATGCAATAATTTTTATCCTAAAGGCTACAAATACTTTGGTTCCAAAGTATCTAATTGAGGGCTGGCCATGTAACTTGGTAGTAGAGCATTCAGCTTGCATGCACAGGACTTGGGTTCAAACCTCAGTATAGCCAGAAAAACAGAAAACAAACAGCAACAGTGAGAATTATCTCATCTGACCCGTGAGCCCTGCTCTGAGGTCTTGCTGCATGACCTAAAGTACTCCACCAGGACAAAACCCAGCTCTGTAATAATCTGTTCTGTGTCTTCGGGGAAGAGTCTGGATTTTTTTTCTATGGGGGAGGGGCGACGACTTTCAATTTGCTGATTTGTATGTTGTCTAGCTGAGATGATGCTTTAAAATCACTTTCTTTGGCAGTCTGTCACATGTGCTCATAATTTCATTTCAACCGCTGTTACTTATCATTATTGCAGTGACCCCTTTTCAAAACATGAATGTGTATCCGACGACACAGGAGCATTCTATTCTATGTAGGACATTTGTGCCCTCATTGGTGTGAACCACGAGTCACATAAAATGTTCATGAGTGTGTTCATGAAGGCAGACAACAGGAGCAAAGTCCAAGGCTGCACCACCCTGCTTTCCACGGACATAAAGCGTTGCTGATATTTGACAGTGCTCTATCAGCTGCCTCCATTCTGTCAACACCCCCACAAACACCCAGTACCTTTCTGTATGATATGCTCTATGGTAGCAGAACTCGGTCTTGGTGCTTAGCTCTGAATCAATGGAGCAATCTGTTTCTTCAGATTTATCATCGACTCCAAGCACAATATTGATTTTATTGGCAGTTTCCGAATCCCAACAAGTTGCAGATTCTGGAAGGCTGTCTTAGGAACTTTCAGAGATGCTGATGGCCAGTGATTTTTTTTTTTTTTTTTTTTTTTGAGGTAGCAGCAGCGTTGTCTGCCCTGAGATTCCTGATCCCCTGGCATAGTCCAAAGTGCAGACATGGACTACTGAACAGAGCAGCGGCAATCCCACAAGCCCATCCTGTTCTACTGATCACTGAGCCAGAGAGAACACCATTAAACAAGAGGTGACCAGCCAGGCAATAAGGAAGTCACGATGTGCCACAGCCAGCCTTCTCCAATAAGCTAGCCCTGCCAATGACTGAAGCCAAACAGCAGCGAGCTTACAGAGTACACATTGTGTTTACAACTCTCTGGGGAAATGGACCCATTCCCTTCATCCTTCACCTGACAACATATGATTGACAGAGAAAGAAAATTGGCCAAGCAACTACCTTTCTGAATATGAAATATCCGAAAATATCTCACTGATAATACCTAGAAAGACACTTTAACTCCTGTGTGTACTCAGGGCCAATGCTCAGAGAGGAGAGTTTTGACCCCTGACCTGTGGGTAACAGAGCTTTGTAGAGAGTCCTAAGCCGTGTCATCTACACCATCTTGTGTTATACATCACCCGCCATTTTTTTATTGAGCATATCAACAACACCAAGGCCAGGTTTGCTTCTATTGTCCATGGTGTGTGTAAAACTCAAGTCTGAACCCTCATTCACTTTTCCAGGAGTCCTTGCTCTGCTCTTATGGGGTTTTATCAAACTTGGTCTTGTGGTGTCTGATCTGAGTTCCCAACTAGAAGCTCTCTAGCAAGAAAATGATCTTTGCCAACAAGGTGCTTTCCTTTGGTGGTTATGGGGCACCCTTGAATAGCACTGTATTCAAGCTCAGGAAATCCCACAAAGCCACTGGCTGTCTCACCCCAACATGGCAAGTAGCATGTACAGACAGAATTGAGCCTTTGAGCTCCTGGTTCCCACTTCTCTTCGAAAACAGCCCCAGTGTTTTCATCTCCTGACCTTTGGATACGCACCACCTGAAGTCTCACAGACTCCCTACTCCCTACTACACACCTGCAGAGTTCCCAGCCTCAAACGTGTATCACTTCCCCATCCACTCAACCATTAATATTTAGAAGTCTCCTATCTCTCTGCTGTTAGGAAAATTCTTTCTTAAGGATATAAAAGCAAATCATTTTTTTTCTTCTAAACATAAGGCTCTGTTTTACAGTACAGGCCACATTAGTAAACCCTTACTGCCTTTCTCTAACACCGCCCTCTCATTGACCCCACTGAGGATTATTAATAGAAATCGGATGGCTCTGCATCAGTGTCTTTGTATAATTTTGACTGGGAAAAAAATTAAAGCAATTGTGTTAGAGTAAGAGGGGGAAGTAAAGTACTAGAAGTATTTAAATAGATGACATACTTTTAAAGATTAAATGTAACTAAAGAGACTTAACAAGACTGGCTTCTGCAGGCCCCCAGGCCCAACATGAAAGCAGGTTTCTCTTCCTTAGCCTCAATTCTGAGTTTGGTCAGTTCATGTTTGCCTCTCTTTCTGAAAAAGCTACTTTTCATTTTTATGCTTACATTCTTATGCTTGTATTTTTATATATTTCATATTTCACTTCATGTTTACGTTCTCATGTTGCCTTCAGAAGCGTGTGCTACTCTGGCAGTCTACGCTGGCTATGCGCTGGCTTTCAAGTATACTTAGGACTTCATTGCTTTCCCCATTGAGCAGGGAGCCAGGGAGTAGAAGCCTTGATGGAAATTTCAAAGACCCCATTGTGTCTCTAGGCATCTTCAAGGCCTTACAGAAGTTTCATGACATGAATCCAAATATGAACGTTAATGTGCTCCTAAAAACTTCATCACAGAGTGAGCAGCTGGGGATGGAAGGCTGTCGCCAGATCTTGGCTTCATCCTTAAGCCCTTGTTTGTCCTGAGCTTGATCTAGGCATCATATCCCAGACACACACATTCTTTATAGCCCAGAGTGAGTAAGCATGGATGGTAGCTACATTGATGAGGGTCATTACAGAGTCACTGTAGCTGTGAATCCACCAACATCACTAGAATTAAGTACTTGCTAGCTTCATAGCATTTACTTTTTAAAAAATATTTAGGACTAAATACTATGATTTTAAAACAAACATGTACATCGACACAGTATATATCCTACATTTTAGACTTTCACGATATTAGTCAAGACTAAATTTTGAGAAGCCCTTTGACTTTTTGATTGTGACAGTCATCTCAATGGAATAGCAAGTATCATTCACAGACATTAAAGGACACCGGGGTTTTAAACTTCTATGTATATTGTATATGAAACAGGATTTATTATATATATTTATATGTGTATATATATATATACAAATTACAAGACTAATGCATATATATACAGGAACTGATCATCATGGCTGAGAATGAGCCATGCACAAACATTTACACACCTCCTGGAAGACTGCAGTAAGTCTCATCTGTCTCCACAAATTTGTTCTTCACAATAAAATATGGTAATTATCATGGGAGAAAAGTGGAGGGTGGCTGGTACTAAGAGCTAATGAGCAGTTTTTGGTGCTGTATATATTGTTATCCTAGCCTAACATTAAATGGATGATTTCAAAGTCTCATGGCATTCATAAAGCCACATGAAGTCAGAACAAGGTTTTGAATAGGAATCTGAATGGATTCTCTCCAACTGCCTGTCTCTATGGAGGGCACATCTTTTGGAAATTGTCATTGTCATTCGCTAGGCTAGTCACCTCTGGCAGAGTACTGCCCAAAGATACCTCAGATACTAGGAACCATCGAGTTTCATGGTGCCAGAGAGTTTACGCATCAAATTCAGTCTTACAATTGGGAAGAAAGTAGTTAATTATCCTTGGTCTCTACCATAAGTCTCCATGTAAATTAGCGTTCCAAAAGTCCCCACAACCTCCTATGGGAACTTGAAGGATTCTCTCTTGCTTTCTTTCACCCCAGATGGACACTACCAGCATGCTCAGAAAGCTTCCTGTTGACTTCTAGTCTCCCTCACTTGGTCCACCCAATTCACAGAGGTCTAAGAGAGGCAAGTCTGCCAGCCTACAAATGTCCTTTTTGCAGAAAACCTTTATTGACTTCTCCCCAGCAACCGCTCATATAAACAGCCCCTTCTATTGATCTTGTAAGTTGCTGTGATGCCACACTAGCATTTATTTCTCTGGATACATATTTAAACAGTAATTTCTCTTCAGATGGTGATTACCTGGTAATGCTGACTCAGACCGAACAGTGTATGTCTAGGACAGCCTCAGAAGATTTGGTGAGAACTCCCCTTGGCACGTGGAGCATGTCTCACAGCCTCGGGCTCATGAATGGGGACCTGGGATCTTAAAACAAGGAGACATACTGGCATAAGACACCTCTAAAGAATCAGGGATACAGGCACATGAATTAGTTATCAGGGCAGGAGAAGGCGGGGGTGGGAGGCAGCTCTGAGACGCTTGAGGTGGGGCCGATCTAGAATGTGGTTAAGACAGAAAGATAAACCTTCAAACTCACAGGATCAGTTAAGTGTAAGTAGGAGCAACGTCAACTCCCCCTAGGAGATCTGGAAAGTGCAAAACAATTCATCTCGCCAGTGATTTACTCGAGTGGTTATTTTGGGGAAATTTGATTTTTTTAAAAAAAAAATCACAGTCAGCTCTTGTATAATTTTAGTCTGGATCACCCTCCAAAATAACAAAGCAATTAACTCAAAACACCATAACTTGGTCTCTCTCTGACATACTGACTCTTTCTGGCAAGGCTTGAAGTAGCTACTTCACGTTTGAAGATAGTTCTCTCAGCAAAGGGTTCCGTTTAACCACACCTAGTCTGCATGGCTGTGTGCTCACGGATCTCATCATCTTCTATATTTAGAGAGACGGGCTTTCCAAGGGAAGACGGGCATCCAATAAGGACGATCCCATCTAGAGAGGTGAGTTACTATGGTTACTGCTCAGGAGGCTGAGGACCCGTGAACCACTGCTCCTGGCCAGCTGGACCCTTTCCAGATGAGGACCATAAACAGAAGCCCGCTCTCCATACGTGTTGACTGAATTTGGTGGAGCCGTTTTATCCATAACCACAGGCTGCCTTTGGGCGCTCGCTGCCTCCAGCTCTCCAACCTCGAGCAGCCAGGCAAAGCAAAATCAAGGAGGGTGGAAAACTTCTGAGCACTAACTGAACAGTAGAAAACAGAGGGGGCGTCTCAATGTCCAATCCTGGCATTTAAAAAAACAAATCAAGTTATTCGGGACCAGTGGCTGGTCACTTTTCAATGGCCAGGAGCAGGGTGGGATCTGAGGCCAAGTCCCTAGGCTCCAGCAGTAGGGAATGCGTCTTCTCTGGGCCTCGGGGTCAGATTCCTGGCTGGAGGGATCCTGGCATACCTTGAGAAGGGGTCCACTCACCCGAAGACTGCGTGTGCAAGTGTTTCACAGCTCCTGTTTTTCACGAAGGTGTCACTCTTCGGACGGGCTCTACAGCGACAGCGGCAGCGGCGGCGACTGCAGCTCGGCGGGGCGGCCGGCTCCTGCAGGTCGGTCCCTCCTTCTCTGAAGCGCCTCTCGCTCCGGCTCAGAACGCGAGGCGGGCGCGCGGCTTTTCTAGGCGCGCATTGGACCAAAGGGAGCAGATGTTATCCGGTTGCTAGGAGCGTTGCTAGGAGGCGATGACGCCCCTCCACCGCCCGAAGCAACTTTCCTGAAGGTCTCGGGCGCCAGAGGGGGCTACTGAGAGCCGGTCTGGGAGCTCTACCGGGAAAGAAGACTGGCAACGAGGGGTCCAGCCACGGGCCACATTCACTTGGTCCAGGAGAGCTGGCAACGGGGGAGCGGGAGCGTCGCGGGCCTGAGCGTTGAGAGGAGTCTCGCGTCCCACAAAACGGTCACTCACTGGAGGCTGGATGAGTGACCCCATGGAAGTTGAAGGGGGACAGAGGTGGAACTGCACTTAAAGGTGTGAGGGATCCTTTGGCTCTGGGACTGTATCCCACTGTGTTCTTGTTACTACAAGCAGGTTTGAGCAGTTGAGGGACTTGAGAGAGGGAAATATTAATCCATGAAACTCAACCCTGAATCTAATTCCTTTGGGCACCCTATATGGCTGCCTCCTGAAACGGTGTCAAGGATTTGGGGGTTGGAGGGTGGCACTGGGTGTGTGTGGGGGGACAGGGGGGTGTTCCCAAGGTCTTGTGTACTGCCTTCACACCTTTAGACTTCATTTAAATGAGAGAAGAAAACAAATCCTTCAATTAATATGAGATTTTCTATTTTAAAAAAAATCACAGAAATGACACGAGGTTGGAAGAAAGATGTAGGTGTTTCCTGGGATAGTGGTCCAGGGAGTGAAAAATGAATGTGATCAAAATACATTGTATGCCTGTATTAAATTCTCAAGAGACAAATAAAATGTATCTTTTTAAATGCACCTCAAAGGGTACTTTTCACAAAGGATACTGGGGAAACTATATATGTTTCGGTCATTTTTGCTTTATTGTAATTTCAACAAAGGTTTGCACCCTCTCCAACTTCTTGACAGAGCTTATTTTGATGCGGGTTTGTTCAAATTCTCAACCATTGCTTCTCATGGTCGCTGTTGTGAAATGGCTTTATTGAAGAAGAAGAAAAAAAAAAAGGTGGCAAGAACCTCAAAATGGGATCATTGGAGTTACCAATGAGCAAATTCAAGAAAGGAAACTCAAATACCTAGTAAAGAAATTCTGCCCAGCATGCTCCCTTGATGATAAATTTCTCCTAAGAAAGGAGTACAGAATTTCCCTGGCTCCCTAGAGAGTTGGGCCAAGGCCAGGATGGAAGTCAGCACCCCTGGGACTCACTTAGAAAGAAATATTGTGTTTAGATCCAAGCCAGGCTCCTGCATCGCACTGAGTTAAGTACTGTGGGGGTAGCCATCTTCAAGGCCAGTGGGGTACAGTGTGATCCCACAGTTCAGAGGTCTCCAGTACCTACTTAATGCCTTTGTCAAACTTTGATCTCTGAAAGTGTGTTTGCCCTGAGGTTTGAGATGGTCATGAGAACTGGGAACTGGAACTGGATAAAGAAGTAATAAGTAGCCAAGGCAGCCTAAAGAGCTAATAATATATCGCCGGGTGGTGGTGGCGCACGCCTTTAATCCCAGCACTTGGGAGGCAGAGGCAGGTGGATTTCTGAGTTCAAGGCCAGCCTGGTCTACAGAGTGAGTTCCAGGACAGCCAGAACTACACAGCGAAACTCTGTCTTGAAAAACAAAACAAAACAAAACAAAACAAAACAAAACAAAACAAAAGAGCTAATAATATAATAACAAAGTTACTGCTATAGGGTCTACAGGGGAACTTTGAGAACAGTTCTGATCCCCCAGGCAACCAGCAGTATGTCACATTGCCACCTCACTATTGGCAGCAAGAGACTAAAAAGGGGCTGCCATCTTTAGAGCTTCCCTGGGACTCTCCGTACCATAGACCATCAGTTCCAGTCACTCTGGACTCTCCTCTACCTTGTTTGGAAAAGGTCTCAATGTCCCCTGTGTTATGTGAATGGTATTCCTTCTTTAATGTGCCTCCCTCTCATCTGGCTTCCTCCCATTCAGCCTGCAAGATGCTGTTTAAAGACATCCTCAGCACGGCTTTCCTAATTACAGCCCACCTCTCACTCCCCAGCCCACCCTAGAGTCCTGCTGCCTGCCACATTCTAAAAGAGTTCTCTCAGGAGACCAGTGAGTGGCCAGCATACAGCACACAACTCCAGGTACATGCCAGAGAGCCCTGAGCCTGTGGTCAGTGTGGATACCTCCCCAGGTCTCTCTTTTCCTGAGCTGGGTAGCTGTCAGTTAGAGCCCCACCCAGACCCTGGGGGGAGCCAGGAGTCATTTTCAGCTAGGGATGTGGGAAGAAGACTTAGCGAAACATTGTATTTAGGCACTGACTTCCTTTCCTTTTTGAAGACCACTGCCTGGTCTCCATTAACCGCAGGAAGTACTCAACCTAGAGTCACTCTGGTATTTTCTAACACTCCTTTGCCAGTCCTCTGAACTGTGAGTCCTCTGAGTTGAACTATCCTCTCTTACCTTACCTAAAAATGCATCCACGTGGGCTGGGATAACAGCTAGGGAGGTGAAGGGCTTTCCAGAAAAACATGAGACCTGAGTTCAATCCTCAGAACCCATCTTTAAAAGTTAAGCATGATGGCTTATGCTCCCAAGGGGGAGGCAGATATATGCATCATTGGGGTACACTGTCCACCCCTAGTAATGGGGTTTTGCCTAGCATGTATGAGTCTGTATATTCAATCCCCAGAACTAAAGATAGACCCCACCCATAATCACGTGCCATATCGCTACGGAGCCAAAGCAGGGAAACCATTTTGGGGAGCAGCTTGACTCAGCCACTATGGGTACATGTGCAATGTATCTGAACCGGTTAGAGAACTTTGCCTTCTGTGATGTAACTTCCTGGTAACTGCCACATCTCCTTTTTGTGTAGGGATCCCTTAAGAAAAAAAAAAAAAAAAACATTAGAAGACATGAAGGGGAATGGTCAGGGTGATATCAGGATGACAGAGTAGCTTTATGGCAAAACTAAAAATAGAGTAAAGGCACAGCTCTTAATCCCCGTGTGCCCATTGATATCTGCAAAGACTTGTGTTGTTCTTTGGCGACACTATCTTGCTGCATACCCCAGGCCAGCTTTGAACTCTAGACCTTCTGCTTCAGCTGAGCACTGGGATAACAGGCCCATGCCACTATGTCCAGACCACAGCAGGTAACACTGCACAGATGCTTTCACTTCTGCTAGCTTCCCTTTAAGCTATATTCCCAAATCCTCCCAGAGAAACATCCCCAGAAACTGTAAGGCTCACATGAAGCTTTAAGGTGTTTATATGATGTAATTCATTGGTAAAATGTTATTGGAGATGGTTAATGTTTTCAAAGTAACCCTACACAAAGCACCCCAGGTAACTAAGGACTGCCAGGAATGGGGGAAATATAGTCTTCCCTAGAGAAGAACACACCAACTGGTTATCCAAGCCAAAAACATATATACAAGTAACATTATACAGACCAAGCCGGTTGTATTTGTGTATTTAGGAATATATATTCATATACAGAAATGCATATAACAATAATTAACTTAAAAATAGGCCATGAGTTTGAAAGAGAGCAAGGAGAAGTATACAGGAGGGCCTGGGAGGAAGGAGAGGAGTATACAGAAGAGCCTGGGAGGAAGGAGAGCAAATGAGAACGATGCAATTGCTATATCAAAAAATAGGCCGGGCAGTGGTGGTGCACGCCTTTAATCCCAGCACTTGGGAGGCAGAGGCAGGTAGATTTCTGAGTTCGAGGCCAGCCTACAGAGTGAGTTCCAGGACAGCCAGGGCTACACAGAGAAACCCTGTCTCAAAAAAAAAAAAAATCAAAGAGGTAAAAGGAGGTTTTATGTTATAAATAAGCCATTTATAGACTTTTAAAACTACCATATGGGCTATAAAATACAAGGAAAAAGGATCCATGGGAATGGAAGGGGGTACCATTTCAGCTCTTAAGGATGGGAGCATCTCAGTTGAAGTGTGAGGAAGCAGCAGTCCTGAGTTCCTGAGGTTCCAGATGACAGTCTGAGCATAGATTACTCAAAGCCCTGTTCCTCCTCATTCTTTGTTTACAGCTTCAGATGTGCATTTTGGTCTTAATACAGCACTTAGGCTCACTGTGGTCCATACACAGAAGCATCCAGCTTTTCCCAGGCTACCAGCTCAGAATCCAGCCTCGCCCAGGCTACCAGTTCAGAGCTCTTTACCCCAGACTTAGAGCCATCATTTCACCAGTGTCCCCGCAACCCTGGAGTGCTTGAAACCCAATGTAACAAGCAGATCACTTTGGCTGACCTATAATGTCCTAATGTAACCATGGGCGACAGGGCTCTTGGGGGTGGGGTTGGGGAGCCAAAATCTCAGCATCAACAGTGACAACATAGGAAGGAAGCTCATTTCAGAGGATGGAGAGAAAAGAGGGTATCGGGATGTGAGATGCTGTCTAGAGAATGCTTATGATTTCCAGTTCATTTTCCCAGGCACATAAACAAGTTCCCAACTATTTTAAAAAGAAAAAAATATCACGTTTTTATTTAGTGTGTGCGCACACATGCATGAACATGCATACCAGGGCACGTGTACAGAAGCCAAAGGACAACTTGCTAGAGTTGTCTTGTTCATTTCTAATGTAGGTCTAGGAGATGAAACTAGGGGCTCTGGCCTGGTTCCCTGCCACCTAAAGACAGAGTTCTGAGACTGGTCCTGCCCAGTAAAGCTTGGGCAGAAGTGTGGCCACAAATCAGATCCCTTCAGTCTCATGCCTTTCTTTCTCCCCCATTCATGAGGCTGAGTATTCCTTGAGCACACAGGAGAACCCTAAGGTAACAAAGTCTCAAGTGGAAAGGCAGTCAAGAAGAAAGCTGTGTGGCCAAAGAATGGGATCAGACTGTGGAGTGAGAAACCTTTCTCATGCAGACATGCCCAGGTTTAGGGAAAGTGGCACTAATGAATGCCACACTAACACTGAAATGTTTTGTTAAATTTTTAATAAAATTTAAAATTTTTAAATTTTTGAATAAAGCCCCTGGAGTACAATAGTGTCCTGTTGTCTTTGACTTGGAGGATTTGGGCTTTGCCTTCATGATAGACTGTAAGAGCCTGGCTCCCTCTCCTTTGAGCTCACTGCATCTATATCCTGTGGACTAATTAGAAGTGAATAAACACAAGGGATTAAGATTTCCGGACAAGGGCGTTACTGAAAGGGAATCCCCTCCACTCGGTGTGTGAAAACCCACATCTGCCCTCAGAGTCTCCCAGGTCCATTTTAGTGTGCTAGGTACCCTGATATTTGTATAGGTTCTCACCCAACACTTGTATTTTAAATTCAATCCCTCAAAGCATTACACATTTGCTTCACTGGTCACCATGAAAAGCCCCATCATTGTGACGCTAAGGAGGTCATGTGACTCCTCAGTGCAAAGCTCGTGGTTTTGACATGCAAGCCTGAGGCTAGGATAGATTTGAAGTCCTTGTTTTTGTAAATGGTAAAACAATATCATCCAAGCTCATGAAGTTTACACGTTAACGCTACAAAATATCTTCAAAAGAAAACATTTGACACTACATACAAACCACTGGCTAAAACTTTTTTTGACAAGACCAGTGACAGCGCTTTTACAAAATTGACTGCCTCTCAGCTTTGAACTGCCTCAAATTCAGTTTCAGTAGACGTTTTGAACAAACTGAGGCTAATGCTGCTTCTAGGTTTCATTTTTAAACAAAAAAGCAATTCAAATTTGTCCTCATGCATTTAAATATCTAATACGGAAGCAGATTTCAGGCTGCATAAAATGTGCTTTTCCACATCACTGGGACTGAGCATCTTATATGACTTGCAGAAGAAAAGCTGTAACTCTTCCAGCCATGAACTCACTCTTTATCACAGGCAAACAGTTTTCTCTATTCTAATGGATTTTCAAAGGTCGTTCATTTCCAGCACAAGATTATCTGCAACCTCTATCGCTCTGACGGCCTGATAGAGGCATGGGACATAGGAGAGGCTCAGCAGTGTATCAGAACTGACATGAAGTCAGAAACAGTACAAAAGTCAGAAAAAGTGCACTACTGTTAAGTTTCACAACTTAAAAATACCAAAAATACCTCCAACCCATCATGCTGATTGTTTACTGAAAGAAGTAAATTTAGAAATGGGTACATTCTATAGCTGTTTATTCTTTGACAGAAATGTATCCATCCAAGTTTTAACCAGGTACCCCAAAGTCAAAGATGTCATACTTGGGGAAGCAGAGAGCTCCAAAATTGAATGCCCTGATGATTCCTTCTTTTTTCTCTCTTATATTCCTTCTTTTTTTCTCTCATACATCCCCAGGGACCACACAGGCATTACCTGAAGGTGAACTTTCTTAAGAAAGGGGCATATGATAGAGACCAGGTTTGGAATGCCTGTAAAGTCCTTAGACTCAGGATAACTCTTACTTGACAACAGCCTGGCTTTGAACAATAAACTTACCAAAAATTCTGCTTGGAAATCCAGGAGAAGACCCAATTTTGTGCTAAAAAAAAAAAAAAAATGCTGTAATTGCAACGTATAAAACTATTGCCAACCACCAAAGAGCAAGAACAGGGGAGCACGCAGAGATGATACCTAGCAGGAACCAGGAACAGGGAAGAGATGATCTTACCATGGCCCTGTACCTGCAGCATCCAGCCAGGAGCAGAGCAGTCCTGGGAAGCTCTCCCTGCGAGAACAGCATGCTTCACGGAGGGTAAAGCCTCCTCAAGATGTCTCCTAAAATAGTTACATGTGCTCAGGATGAATGAGTCATTCACGTTTGCATTTTTTATGCGAGTTCTTCAAGGACACCCATCAAAAGTTGAGCTATGAAAGAAAACCAATGAAATGTTTTAAAACAACAGAACTGCACACGGGATGCATATGGCGAAGCACGGATGTGTAAATGTGAACAACTGTTTCAGATGCCATATGAAGACTAAAAAAAAAAAATGAGAAATGCTCAGATTTATCTTGCACTGGGAACACAAAATATTGCTATAAAATCTTGGATGGTCCTTAAAAATGAGCTTTGAATCTTTACGTTTTCTGGGAGGTAATGAAAGTGTATTGACAAAGGAAGTGGTTGACTGAGGAGTGAGATGTGGACAGCCATGTTCTTCAAGAGAAAGTGGTGAGTGAGGTTGCGAACCCTTGTCAGTGGACGGGGTGGCTTCTTTCCATAAACTATTCAGATTGCGTTTTGGAAGATAGGGTGGGACAGCTGATTTAGTACTTTGCCGGTACTCAAATTGTTATAAATGTGTGCACCCAACTGAAAGATGGCCAACCCCCAAAATAAAGATGGAATTGTAATTTGTTATGTTGTCAGTGTTTAAACAAACCTGGACCAGCAAGATGGCATAAGTCAAAAAGCTTGCCATGGCAGCCACTGACCCAAGCTTGATCCCCAGTAACTAAGTAAAAATGGAAGGAGAGAAATGACCTCACAAAACTGTCCTCTGATCTCCACAGGCAACTATGGCATGTGCACTACCCACACACACCATGCCTACACACCACACACACACACATACACACACACACACACACACACACACACACACACTTTAAAACCATTTAAATCAGAACCTAACATTTTCTCAGAGGCAGAATCACTAAAGAACATTCCAGCTGTAACTTTTCACAAAATTACTGGCAGAGATCTAAAAGTGTCAATTACTTTGATACAGCAACATAATAAAAGAAGATCTGACCTTAATATAAAAATAAAATAGCGTACAGTCTCCAAAAAAACGGTGCATGTCTTCAAAAATTCTACAGAAAAAAAAAAATTATTTCCATCTAGGGTCCTATCCTACATTCATAGTAAGGGCTCACGGTGCTTGTTGTATTAAGGAAAAAGTAAAGAATCCCACCCCCACACCCCAGGATAAACAAATAAAATGGACTAACAACCTTAGATGACAGATGCAGTGAAGGCTTGAGAGACTTGAAGTTTGCCGTCTGTCTTAGAGATCATAAAAGGACGGCGGGGTACCAGAATGCAGGCTTTTGTTAGTTTCCATTCAACCTTCATTGTTCAATTATAACTTTACCAGTGCTGTAAGGCCTGGGGCCACAGTGGCTGCCAGCAAAGCACAGGGCACACTATATACACAGAGGATGATAACTGCCTCAGATATGGCTCACTCGGAAGGCCTCCTCCTCCTCCACGTGATCATCAGGGCCATCAGTCCAACAGCCACCTACTTGTCACAGGTCACCCATCCTGCTTGCATTGGCTTACCCTTCCCCTCAGAATGCAGAGCTTCCAGATGCTTACAAGGCACTGGTAATCGGCGTACATGCTTGACAAAGGCAATGATGTGCAGGGTGACAACACTTCTCTCAACGTATGGGTGATAAAGGGGAGGCCATAGACGGAAAACAGAAGCCAGCCCCAGACTCAGTAGCGACATCAGTAGCACTTTCTAATAAATATAGGCCATCTAAGCCACTGCTCAACAAAATGCAATGGGGTTACTAAATCTGGGGTCCAGTGTGTGAGGCCTTCAGGACTTTCACTGCTGAGTGCCCCATGGAGAAGACTAAGGGCTTAGATTAGGCAATGTTCCCCATCCATCTCTCCAAACAGAAAGCAAGACTTCTACCACCTATGTGACACTGAGTCCGCGTTGAACATGGCTATATTCCATTGGATGGGTCAGAAGAAATGATCAATTTGGTTTTCCTGTGAACATCCATATTCAAATGTGCCGGAGCAGATGAAATTAGAAGCAGAAGTTGATAGGTCACCGAGTGCTGTACACAACGGAATAGCATTGAACGCCTAAAAAGAAATGAGCTATCAAGGCATAAAAAGACACAAAAATGTAAATGCAGATTGCAAGTAAAAGAAGACAATCTGAGAAGTCTGCACACTGATTGATTCCAACTATGTGACATTCTGGAAGACAAAACTCTGGAGACGGTACAAAGATCAGTGGTTGCCAGGACTTCAACGGGGAGAGGGGATTCAGGAAATAGAACACAGAGGAGTTTTAAGGTGAAAATACCCCACATGATAATACAGATACATGTTACATGTTCTTCAAAACCCACAGAATGTACAATGTTCAGGAAACCCCCTAATGGAAACTACCCACTTCCTAGAAGGATGTGCTGGCATCAACTAACTGATTGCATCAGATCCAATGTTCATAGTCAAGAGTGTGTGTGAGTTGGGGCATGGGTAAATGAGGATGCTGGGTTTTGTTTTGAACCTAAAATTACTCTAAAAAAGAAAGCTCAAGTACTTGTATTTAAAAAAAAAAATCACAAAAATATCATTGTTTAACCTGAAAATACAGGTCAAGTGTCACCCTTACAAACATAAAATTTTCACAATAGAGTTTATACATTTTCTATTCGTACATTTAAAATAAAATCTGTAATAAAAATATATTTTAAAATTCTGGGAAACACTTTGTATTTTCTAATAAAACTCAACGTGTGGCTGCATTAGTTGGTTGCATAATTAAATGCTGCTTTATAACGCAGAGGAATTGAGCATTAGCAAAGGTTGCCATGGGGTCCAGGGAAATGTAGCAAAGTTAGCAAGCTGGCCCGGGTGCCCACTACAAGGAACCAGACCAACCCTCTTACGAAGGAAGTGTGTCTCTGGAATTCAGTGCTTCATACAAAACCACTTGTGTGGAATAATCTTCACGACCACATTCCTCATCCAGAGTCCAGTTGGCAGCTTTCACACCCAGGTAAGATGGCACACTAGAAGCACCCCCTGTATGACCAAGTCAACAAGAATTCAAGTTGGCACAAGAAAGAACAGACTCCATCTGCAAGACAGAAAGAGGAAGGATTCGGGAAATTCACAAACATGGCAGCAAGGGGAGAAAACGGGGGAGACAAAGACGGGCAACACCATGAAGAAGCTGAGCTGAGCGCAGCTTCACGTGGGAGGCTCCATGGTCAGGTGAGAGGGATAACTTAGACAACTATCTGGTACCTTTTCTCAACTATCAAGGTGATTATCAGAGGAGATACGTGTAGTCTTATTGTGGACCATGGATTGAGTGACACTTAACCATTCTTCTGTAAGTTGTTTTAGGTCACCAAAGATTCTGGTAGCTTAGGATGTTATGATGTTAAAAATGATAAGCAATAAATCCACTGGAAAACAGCCAACCTATGTCTTTTATTATGCTATTGGAAGTATTGAGAATTATATCCAAGCCTAAGACTATAGCTTAACAGTGAAACACACTCCATCTGTAAGAGCTGTGATTGACTCCCAGACCACAAAACCAAATTATACTCAGACCAATTTCAAAATCAACACTAGAAAACAGTTGTTAACCCATCTTCCATGTAAAATAAAAATCAGATGTTGATCTTGCACATTTTACAAGGATGCTCAAAATACAGGGTCTTTTGGGGGTGGGGGGGGCAGGGGAATTACTCATTGTCCATGGTGCTTAGTTTCACAGATAGTTTAAGTAGGTCACATGTACTTTGACCATCTTCATCCTCCTCTTCTTCATCTCCCTCCTTCCTCAGTCCTAATGGTTTCTCCCGTCTCCCTTCTGTGTGAAATATAAAAATGGTCTTGTCTATCTGTAGAAAGTCTAGGCTTCAAAAATGAGAGAAAATATGTAGTATTTCTTTTTCTACATCTGTCCTACCTTTCTCATTATGATCTCATAATGACATTTTATTAAAAAAATAACAGGTTAGCAGGGTTCTTAGTCCACATCCTCCCGCCTGTATCCTATAGCTTTAGTCTCTAATCCACACAGTCAAACAGGAGGGGACATGTGTTTATGACAAAGTCTGTAAGAACTGCGTCACATCTGCCTGCCCAGACCTACCATTCCACTGTCTTACAAAGGAAATTCAATATTCAGCCACACAAGTTCAAATAACCGTCTAACCACCACCTCACGCTGTAACTCATTTCTTTGCAGGAGTAGAACACAGCATCCCTCCCTCTATAGATGTAAAACACCCTTTTATTTTGAAAAGAAGCATAAACTGCCAAGGATATTTATTCCTTAACTAGACACAGAGTAATAACTTTTAAATCCTCTCCCTTTCACAGGAGAGGGAAAAAAATTGCAGAAATATATTAAGTCCCAAATTACAAGATAATAAAAGAAAATTTTTTTGATTGCCTGCAGTCCTTGTCAGAATCAAACATGAAAGAAACGGTTATTTGGAAGCAACAGTATTGTTGAACTCTTTTATTCAGCAGTACGTTTCTAGACCCAGCCCAGATTCCAGAACATTCTAAGCACCAATGACTTTTATTCACTCTTTTGAGCAGATACATTTTGAATATATCCAAACAATTTAAAAAAAATCAAATGTATATATTAACAGAAAATTAAGTCAACAAAAAATTTACATAAATCCGGTGACACCTCGGGGAAATCTGCCTTCTCGTGAAGTTTCAAGTCAATTGGTGATATTGTCATACAGCAGTAAAAAGGAAAAGCTCCCCGGAGACACTTGAGGCGGCATTAGTGAGCACTCGAGGGCCATTCACGGCGCTCAACAGTGTGATTCTAAGAACACCCACAGGCCTCCATGGCTGCCGCCCGTGTTTGCACTATAAAACCTCAAGCTGCGCGCAGGTTTCGTACGGGCTATAAATATAGGTGATTATCGCCTCCGTGTCTAGGATACGGCAATCTGACCCAAGGGGAATGAAAACAGTTGACAGTCAATGCACCATACGAGAGGAAAGGCAGCCAAGGCCTGCAGGCACCCCATCATTACCCGAACAAGACCCGAGCAGCTCCCCAGAGAAGACATAAAGAAGCCGAGAGAAATCTGTGTGGGGAAAATACAAACGGGAAGACCTCAGGCCAGAAGTGTTGAGATCATATACCAGATATTAAATTTAGAAGAAACCTTCTAAAGACACACTTCCTGGGTACCTTCCTATTCTTCCAGAACTAACACTGCCACTGCAACTTTCTGTTTTAAAAGTCATGCTTCTAGAGTCTTCTTGCCAATCAGTCCCCTCTTTTAAGCAACTAAAGACTAGCCACCAACCTTGGGACTGCCGGCAGTTTTCTCCTGATTTCTTCAGCCAAAGGAGTCTCATTTCTTTCCAACCCACAATTAGAAAGTTGTTTGGACTAGAAATAATTGTAAACAACTTAATGATATTGTATATGGGTAAATACTGGGATTTTAATGTTAGCCAACGACTTCAGAAAGATATGTAAGCTCTGCCCCACCCCCAAATAACCCAGTGATAGACAAGAGGAAATTGAACAAATGCAGTTGAGCTAATGAGAAACAACCTACACATACTTTTGCTAATGTCTAAGTTAAAGTCTCATTGTTAAGTGTTTGTGGGTCCTCTGACTCTGTTCGTGTGCTAAGACCAAACAATTGCACACTGTCCTCTCCACTGAGGTTCTACTTTCTGGGTCATTATGACCATAAGTCACCTCCTAGTCTTCTCACCTCCCACCCAACAACTATATCATCCTACTGATCCCCGCTGGAAAGCACTAAGCTAAATGATTCATGTCCAATGTCTCCGGGTCGTTGTCCCTGAATTGAAATCCTGGAATTCAATGTAGCACGTTGACACCTTGGTAGTGGGTGGAAGAGAAGCCATCCTATTCTAGAGTCACACATAGTTTAAAACACAGACGGGACCTGGGGATGGAGCTCACCTGTTAGGATGTTTCCTGATATCCATAAAGCCCTGACTCCAGCACCATAGAAACTGGGCATGGTGGCACACACCTATAATCCTAGCACTGCAGAGAGAGGGGCAGGAGGATCAGAATTTGTCATCCTCAGTCACATAGGGATCAGAAGTTCAAAGTCATCCTTATCCACATAGTGAGTTCCAGGTCACAGGAAACCCTGTCTCAAAACCACCACCACCGCCACCGCCACCACCACTGCCGTGTAGATGATGATCGGACCATGGTACCCAGTGATGCTTGAGGTGCTTGAGTCACATGTTCCTGACTTCTGTGAGTTAAAGGTCAAACAATGCTTTTGTAAACTTTTAGGATGTCTTCATCACTTGTAGGCACCCTTAAATGGAAAGGAGGTTCTGTGGAATAATGGAATTCCTTTCATTATGACCTAACAGGGATGACATAGATAACTGGTTCTCAATAGAACCTTCCAGTTGGACAATGACTCGTAAGTCTTCAGAGCTGAAAATTCCTCCCCTATGGAGAAATAAATATATAATGTGAGTTTTAAAGTCACACGTGTTTTTAAAGAATGTCACTGTGGTGTTATACTGCTTGTTTTTGTAGATCAAAATCAAATACATAGCCAAACGCTAGCAAGCTTTTGACAGGGACAGTAAGGGGCCCTATCTGCATGAGAGCAGCAGAATGGGTTAAGAAAAGATCTGAGTCCGGTTGATCAAGATGTAAAGAAAGTTATCTAGGTTGTGCATTATCTCCAAACCAAGAGAACAAAAGATGGAGATGTGGTTATCTGATGTCTATTATGATGTAATTTACTCAATCATGCTCATCCCTTGATAAAAGTTACTTTCTGCGCAAATCTAAGCCAGCTTCATGAAGTATTTTTTTCAAGTTCCTGAAGAAAAAAAAAATGTTTTGAGTTTCCACCTAGTGCCATAGGCACATTCCTGGAAAAGTAGCAAAGCTAGAACACCTCTTTCTCAAGCATGAGTAGAAGGAAGAAATATTGAATCTTAGCTCTGTAGCAGCTTCTGTTCTGGTCACAATACAGCTGTGACTTCCCTGATATCTCTTCAAAGAAACTTCAGAGGTAGGCACTAATTCAGCTTTAAGGACGAGGGGGGGGAGAGGCAAGTCATTTTCTCACAGACACATAGAGGGTTCCATCTGAACCTGCCTCTGCACACTTAGCTGCCTGGGATCTGTTTTATTCCACATCTTTAAATGAGATCCTATCCCCCAATTGTTTCCATGTGGTTTTGTGTCATTTACAGATGAGTCTTCCCACATCTTCATATACTAAGCGTTCTGCATGGGAAGGTACAGCCAGGTTTGGGTGGATACCCAGCACAATGTCCACACTGAAAGATCAGTAGATCAGTGGATGTGCTATGCAACTTAAACAATGCTTTACTTAGAAAGAATTTGGATAGTCAGATAATACCTTCCAGTATAGCCACAATAAAAACCACAATGAACAAGCGGCAGCAGTAGTTTGTATAACGTGAATGCACGTGTTGAAAAGGGAAAAGAGGTGCTTCAGGCGCACTATAGCACCTAGTACTATGGAGAATGCCAACACTTGCATCAATGCCTGAATTGTCATCAAAGCATGTCATAGCCAGTGGCACCTATGTCAAAAACCATGAATGCAATGTCATGCCTCTTTGCAAACATGGCATGGATCTTTTCTGAGGCCTCGTGCTGGCGTAAGGCTGAGTATAGAACATTCATGGTTATTATAAGTTCTTATATTAGGGAAAGCGGGGCTCCCTCTGTCCAATAGTTATGTGATCAGTAGCAGGATCCAAAACGACTGTGCATCTCTCACAGGGAGCCAGTGAAGGAGGGGGAACCCAGAGCAGGTGTGTGTCTGCCTGATGAATAGTCCATTAAGAAAGAAAGACAGAAAATCAGCAATAGTCAGAGGGGCGCAGAGGGTACAAGAGCTACTACCATAACTGGTGAGACCAATTCAGCCCTGAAAGAAGGCCCACAATGAAACACGTCTCGATAAACTCCATAAACCCGGTGCATCTTGTACTCTGAGTGAGATTATCTTACAAGCACACACTTTAGGAAAGAACCATCGTGCAACAAAAACGCAGCATCGCTTCCATGTCGAGCTCCACACAAGGTATTAATCATTAGCTAGCTAAAACAGGCAAAAAGCAGCTCTCCCACCTCAGAGCCAACTAATTATCCTTCATAACTCTTTTGAGAGGCAAATGTAGCTGTAAACGCTCAAGTGAAAAAACATGTTAAATGCATTTGGGTCTAGACTTTGCCAAGAAAAGAAGAGAGTCTAAGTGCACAAAATCCAAAGATCTTCCTAAAGCAGAATTTCAAATAGAGGTTTAAAAAAAATTTTCACCCTCACATTTCAGTGCATCTTGTCTTTAGAATTTGGTGTCTGTACCATCCATCCACTGAGGGTGAATACCGCTGTATAATCAAGATGCACTTGTGTGATACGGTGAGTAGCACTAACCAAAACAAATAAATAAATTACTAAAAAGTGGGGAAATGCTTTTCCCTTGAAAGAAGAAATGTTGTAAATGCTATCCTAAGCTCACTATACCAGCACAAAACCCGGGTAAGTCAAGGAACAGAACAGAAAGCATAGGTGTTTAGTGGGTACCCCAAAGCCATGGATGCAGGCACCATGTAGAGCAAGCAGGCAAACATGGGTGAGGGAAATCCAGGGCTGCCTGTACAATACATACAGATTTTTTTTCAAATGTAAATTTGAAAATGAATGCTGCTATTATGCCAGCAGCATAAAGGGAAGCATAACGAGGCTGCTCTGCTTCCCTTTCAACACAAGGCCCACAGAGAGGGAGGGATGTGAAAAGCCAATTCTTCACTGCTCCTCTATCAATTGCACTCAGTTCTAGCCCGTGACACAGCCCCACTGCAGAGACCACTCGGCAGCTTAGTGAGCATCATGCTGAGAAGACACTCTGAGGTCTTCCCAAGGAAGGTGGGGGAAACCTGACGGGCTTCAGAAGACCTTGGGGTACTAGTTTATTCACCCGTCCATGTAAAATTGTTTCTTCCCAAACTCTGATCACTGTGATCTAGTAGAGTTACCCTGCGCCCTTGTCTGGTCTTGTCAGGATAACCATTATGAGGTGCAAGGAATAAATACGTTCTTCAAGTGTTGCAGCCTACGCTTACAATCTGTCACAATGTAGAGTTGCGGGGGAAGTTATGTGCTTTGACTGCATGCATCCGTCACTAGCTATCACTCTTCCCAAAGACAGGATAGAAGTCAACAAGAAAACATGAAAATCTCAAAAGAAGTGGCTGGGCCCTTGCTCAGAGGACCTGTAACATTGAGCACAGGGTGGATTCCTTCCCTCCTCGTCACTTCCAGGTAAAAGACACCAAAACTAGGAGCTCAGATCTAGAAATAAAGAAAATTAATGTTCACTGCATAAATATGTAAAAGCCACTCATGAGTAAAACCTCATGTCCAGATCTATACGAGGTCAGTGTTGGGGAATGAACAGCATGTACCCACAGACAAGAACTCACTAATACATTTTGTTGCATGTGTAAGAAATATCAGTGCCGGGTCCTTTAAATGCGCCAAGAATTCAGTGTCATTCCATACAAATGACAAGACTTCTTCATTCAGAGGACTTCACATGTTCATTCCCATAAGTTAATCGAATCAGTATTTATTGAGATCCACCATATACATCTTTCTGTGTTCTACTGGCAGGGTACATAGCATAAAGATGAATGTAGCTGGCATGCAGCAGTACATACAAAAAGTACATGTGAGATTTAGTACAATTATTTATAGAAAAGGTATAATCCAAATGAATGACAGACTTGGAAACACCAAGAAAGCCAAGACTGAAATTATCTTCTAGGTTTTCCTCTTCTTCTTTGGGTGCAGATTGAGTAAGAAAGCACAAAACCCTTGATTCTGGAAATCTTAAATATTCAAAAAGAGACAGGTCAGATAAGAATCAGTTTTTAACTGCTTTACAGCTTCAAGATGATTTGTCTAACCCAATTCTTTTAGAAATCCTGATATCTAATTGAGATTTAAAAAAAGACATTTCATGAATACAAATTTATTTTACACCACGAGTTTATAACAATTACCTTTTAAGTAAACAGGGCTTTTTTTTTTTTTCATAAAGAGAACAGGGGTGGCAGAGGATTGGTTACATCCTTCCATAGCGCTCAGCATCTGATTCATTTCTGTTTTGGAATTTTGAACACTGAGAAGAGTCTGATTCATACACCTCAGTGACGGAAAACAGCAACGTGTATAGCTCCTTTGACATCTCAGGCTATTCTCCCAGCAAAAAGAGACAGCAGGAAGAAGAAGCTGCACCACACGGTGTGAACCAAAACACAATCATTCATTAGCACAGATTGTGACAGAACCAGTGGTCACGACCAGATACCATTTCCCATACTGCACGTGTAGGTTCCTGTCATGACAACATTTAAACTCAAATCAAACCTTTGACACTGTCCCAAGCCACAGAATGACCTAAGATTAGTAAAATTCTCAATCCAAAGCTCCTCCGCCCCCAACGATCTGACTTCTGTCAGATAAGCAAGGTTGACACAGCACACGAGTGTTGTTTAGGATTCCAACAATGTATGCCACCGGCAGATCTGCTGGCCTTTGCTTTCTTTCATTTCCTCCCAGTGCTCCTGCTCCTCCTCTCCACTGCTGTTCTGACCCAGAGCGATCCAGCCAATCATCTCTTTACGCTTCATAGTGCGCCTGCTGTAAATGGAAATCATCAAGGTAACCTCCGAGAGCTGGAAGAGGGCCACCTGGAAGACAAAGGTCTCTTTATAGACAGGATTGGGTTGGCCACGCCGAATGGACGTCTTGCATCGGGACATCTCTTGACCCACACAGTTGAGGAGGAAGAGTTTTCCATATGTATCTACGGGAAAAGCAAACAAGAGAAGGGTGAGAAACCGCCAGCGCTTTGCACTGCACTGGCTAAGTTGTCATCTTCACATCGACTTCACATTTCTCTATGCAATGGTATTCTTCAGGCCTGGTCTTTGCTGCTGGACATCTTGCATAGATTATTAAGGAAAAGAATTGTTGCTTTATGTCTATTGTTTGCATACACAGTCTGACTCACACGTGAAGTGCATTAGAGCCTCTCTTTGTACAGAGTATGTATGGAGGTGCAGAGGCACATGTGCAAGGGGAGCCATGCGAACTCAGAGTCTTGATTTATGTATTGGATTTGCATTCCTTTCTCCATGTGTGGGACATTCTTCCATAGACAAATTATTGTGTTATATCATGGCTGAAGTGTATCTTCTCCTCTTGCTCTCCATATCATCTACCCATTCTCTGGACCATCTTATGCTAGAACTCTGGCCCACAAGCTTCATGCCTACTCCCCTGTGCACTCCACCAATATTCTGATATCCCAGAAGCCATCACCTTCCCCTAACCTCTATTAACACAGTTGAATTTGCAACACTTTACCCAGAATCCTTGCTGACTCCACCTCCACCAGCACCTCATTTCACCCTAGGCCAGCACTCATCATCAATGTGTGGTTTCTTGTCTGCAAACTGCCAGTCTCTCAAAGGAAAGAAAAGGGGTTGCCTTGCTTAGCACAGAACCCCCCCCATGTCTGGCCTAGTACCTGATAGGGGCTAGACTTTCAACAACTCTTTCATGATGAATATTCATGAACAGACAAAAAGTTAAACCTTTGTTTTCTTCCAATCTCACGTTTTCAAACAAGAAACTAAAGCAAAACCACCCATTTTAAGACCCTGATACTAAAATACTGTGAAGTACTGACTAATCCCTATTTTTAGTTGCCAAAAGGAAAAGAAAGCATCCAAATTTTACTAACGTCATCTACTTTGGCTAAAATTTCTGAATGCATCACTACAAAGAAAATTATCCCCACAAATATATGTTATTAAAATCACTTCATTGATAATTTTTGGATTTTTAACAAAAAGTTTTGCTTCTAACTTAGATACATGATACCATTAAAGGAAAAATAAATCAAAATGTTTAGGTGTTCCTAAGTTTCCTCCGCCTGTACTCTGTTCAGTGCAGGCAGAATCATTGAGTTTGCAGCTCACTTCCCCAGCTAACCACCAGTCAAATTTTTCAAAAGCGTAAACCCAGATCTCTGTAATTTCCTCTCAGAGCATTGTGAGGTAGGAAGCAAATTACAACCTACGTTTTTCTTTGTACGTTGATCTTTTTTTCTATTCCGGGTTGATGTGTTATTTTATGCACTTATCTGCTGAGAAACACAAGGTGTGAGATTGCACTTCAGGTGTGAAAACACTTCTCTGTCTCAGAAACAGGGCTCTCCACTCCCCAAACTGTTCCACAGAAAAGCTGTCAACAGACCCACAATGGGAATGAGCCTGGGCTTCTGCAGCTGTACAGCAGCAGCAGGAACCCTGTACGAAAGCGCGCTGCAGGCATGGAGCTGCTCAGGCGATTCTGCCAGTTAGAGAGCAGGGGAGATGGAGTTAATCTTTCAAACAAAGACTTGTTCATTTTGCAAAGAAAATTCTGAACTTCAGCCTGTCTCAAGATAGATCTCTTTTCTTGTAATTACAAGAAAGGCCTCTTACCACTAACACCACCACTGACTATGTGTCATTGGCACATGGCACCAAAAGAAGGCCATTTTATAGGCAATCCAACACAGGGGCACCCGACCAAAGGAAGGGATACTGTCCAGTTCAAAAAAGGAAGCTTTAATCAAAGTGCCCAGGAACTCCTGCCTATTTGAAACTGGCAGACATACAACTCGAACCTTCTGGGGTCCCACAACTGACTCCAGCAAGCACCAGACCAGTAAGACTGGCTAGAGGAAGGGTCCAGTTAGCCAAACACCCAACTTAAATGAGTCCTATTTTATTCTTATTTTGTTTCTTTGGAAATTGATCACAGAAGCTTTAAAACATTGAAAAAATTTTTTAATTACTTGCTCATTCACAACACACCACGATTGTTGAGTGAGCCTCCAAGGATGTGGTATCAACTAATGCACGGTGAGCTGCCAGGGATGCTGTACAGCGTGCCTTAAGGGATGTTCTACCAACTACTACAGAGTGAGCTCCCAGAACAGGGGACGTCTGTGTGACTCAAATATCCGAGACACAGGTCAAGTGAAAGGAAGTTGGCCATTTAACTCTGTTCCTTTTTTAGTGTGTTAACACTTATAAAGCATTTTAAATACATATAAGAAATAGAAGCTAATATCACGTGTTCCCATTTGGGATCTTTAGCATTTTTCACATTTGCTACTATTATTTTCTGGGTTTTGTTTGCTTTTTAAGACATAAGAAGCTGGGTATAATGGCTCACATCTGTAATTCCAGCACATAAGAGGCCAAGGAAGAAGGGTTGTTATGAGTTTGAAGCTAGCCTGGACTTACATAGCCTGGACTTACTAAGCTATACAGTAAAACTGTCTCAAAACATATTGACAATTCTTAAGCAGCCCTCTTTGGCACGTTCAATTTCTAAAGTTGTAGTCTATCATTTCCATGTGTGTTTATAGATCTTTACCACATGTCAACAAACGAAGTCAAAAACATATTTAATGGTTGTTTTGTACATTAACATATTTATCACTCTGGTGTATATCTTCCCAAATCATATTTTTTTCTTTTCTTTTTTTTTTTTGGTAGCCATGCAGCAGTTTAGTGATAAAAATATAACAATATTTTATTATACAGCAGAAATACATTGTCAACCCAAAGCACACAAACATCTCTAAATGAAAACCTGTAAACTATTATCATGGCAAACAGTTTCAGTGGAGAGCACTAGCTTAGCCAAGTGCTCTCCTGAGCTTGCATTTCCATATGCCACACTTTGGATATGTGTTGTAATAGAACATACTTTTGAGAGATGGCTCATGTACTTGGAAAACACAAATATAATCAACATATAACATAGCCAGTGACAACCAGCACCCAGATAAATATACTTTTCACTCAACTTTAAATTTTAAATAGTATCTCTATGTGTGTGAGACAGACAGACAGACACATTTGTTTTCCGTATGTACTGTTCTGATGTATTAATGAACACCAGCTTGTTTACCCATTTTCATAAAGGACATTTGTTTGTAACAGCCAAGAAACACAAAGGCTTCAGTAAATGTTTTTCTCTATTTGAACCACACGAGTAGTCAACAGTCACTCCCAGAGATGTGCTGAATGCCTGTGTTCTTCAAAAGTCTAAAAAGGAAATCTTCGCTACTTGTATTCACTGACAATATTTTCTCCCTGTCAGTGGCTTCCTTCTTGCTGTGCTTAAAGTGACTTTCATAGTATCTGAAAATTTATTTTGAAGTCTATAAATGTCTTTTCTCAGAGAAGTCTTTATTATTTATTTAGTTTCACAACTAAAACACCCTACTCAAAGTCCATACTCTCTTGTAGTTTCCTCTATGAATCCCAATTTTTCTCCTTTGATGTTTATCTGGCTATAATTAATATTTTGTCAAGAGATAAAGAGCTAATTTTTTTATATAAGAAGTGATACTCTGTAAACTATCCAACATACAACCTATGACCATGTTCAGCCAGTCTTCAGGTTTCATGCTTGATAATATTTATTATCATCATCTTAAAATACGCCTTTCTGTTTTGGGTAATCTCTATGTCATGTTTAAAAGGTGTCTTTGTGCTTAATGTAGATTGATCCTTATATCACCTTTCAGTTGCACATAAAATTCAAAACCATCCTATTCAGTTTAGATAGATAGATAGATAGATAGATAGATAGATAGATAGATAGATAGATAGATAGATATAGACAGACAGATAAACAGACAGAGGCCAGTGGGATGGCTCAGTAGATACATGTGCTTGCTACCAAGCCTGACGTTATGATTTTAATTCCCCAAAACCCATATGGTGGAGGAGGGAACAAATTCCCTCAAGTTAAGGAGGTAACAAAGTCCCTCAAGTTATACTCTATTCATGAGTTCTCTCTGTGTCTGTCTGTCTGTCTGTCTGTCTGTCTGTCTGTCTCTCTCTCTCTCTCTCTCTCTCTCTCTCTCTCTCTCTCTCTTACACATATACAAACACCACAATACACACACACACACACACAAATAAAATATAATTTAAGAATTCTAAAGATGGTTGGAATTTGGACTGGAACTATACCAGGAATATAAACTTAAATAGAAAAAGCTGATGTTTATGACACATAGACTACCTTTGTTGATGAACATAGTATATCTATCAAATTATCCACTTAGTTCCCTCCTGTTTTTTTTTTATAAAATGTTTTACAATTCCTTTCATAATTTTCCCACTTGCCATGATTGAAGTTATTTTCTGATATCTTAGGTGATGCATTGCCATTGTAATACTAATATTTTTAAACTTTGTTAATGTTTGCTGGTGTATTTGAATACAACTGATTTAGTACAAGTATTACTCTAAATCTGTACAGATTTGTAGGTATCCTTGTGATTTAATGCAATCAGATTTTCTATATAGAATGTTAGTTTCATTTCTTCCTTTCAAGTTTTACCTATTTTGTTGCTATGTCTTATGCTATTAAGCTGCCTGGAATGTTACTGTCAAGAAAGTTCCCTCTGGACACATATTAGTGCACATCTTTCTAAAATCTCTCCTGTACCAAAAAGACATAAAGCCCTAAAACTAAATTCCCCTAAATATCTTGCCAGTCAAATCCCAGTTAGACTCCACTAATGAATGCTATCCACAAGAGATGATTATGTAGAATAAAGGGGGAAATATAGGCATTTGTGGTTGGCACAGGAGAGTCTTGTCCATTGTGTTCAGAACTCCTGATAAACAGTTTATATGTGCACACAGAACAGTCCCAGGATGTCTTATGTTTCAGATGACTAAAACAATTTTCCTGATAATTATGCCCCAGCCTTCCAGTGCCTGATCTTAACAATAAGCATCCTCTGACGTACTGTACCTAGATAATTCTCTGTTTTCTAGACAAAAATCTGACTGACATGGGAATCAGTCTTAATGGGAATGCTTCCTTCATATAAAGCAAGCATGATAATTGGCTTAGAAGACAGGGCCAATTCATGAAGAAGATAGGATCAGAGTGCAGAAAAATGGAGAGTGGTAATACATATCCTGAGGGTAGAACCACCATACTGTTGTATCTTAGAAGGGGAAACACATGCCCACCCAACATGTGGCTCTAGAGAAAAAGATCTTGAGAAAACTCCAGAATTTAGAAATGTGTGTTTTGGTATGCTTGGTTTAATTTAGGGGATGAGAGGAAAAAGAGAGCCTTGGAAAAGAACAGATTCAAGTGGAACTGACTCATGTAGAATTGACCCATGTTAGAGGAAGTAGAAAGCATAAAAATTTAGAACTTACCCCATCCCATCCCCCATCCTTCTGCTTCTATGAGGATGTGCCCTCACCTACCCCCATACTCCCACCTCCCCACCCTCAAATTCCCCACACTTGGTGTCCAGCTTTCATGGGACCAAGGATCTCCTCTCCCACCTATGCCCAACAAGGCCATCCTCCCCTACATATACAGCTCGAGCCATGGGTCCCTCCCTATGTGCTCCCAGGCTGGTAGTTTAGACCCTGGGGAGCTCTGGTTGGTTGGTATTGTTGCTCTCTTCATGAGGCCACAAACCCTTTCAGCTCCTTCAGTCTTCTCTCTAAGTCCTCCATTGGGAACCCCTTGATCAGTTCAATGGTTAGCTGTGAGCATCCGCCTCTGAATATGTCAGACTCTGGCAGACCTCTAAGGAGACAGCTATATCAGGCTCCTGCCAGCATGCCCTTCCTGACATCCACATCAGCGTCCACCTTTGGTGACTGCACATGGGATGAATACCCAGCTAGAATGGTCTCCAGACAGCCCTTCCTTCAGTTTCTGTCCCACACTTTGTCTCCATATTTGCTCCCTTGAGTATTTTGTTACTCCTTCTAAAAAGGACCAAAGCACCCATACTTGGTCTTCCTTCTTCATGAGCTTCATGTGGTCTGTGAGTTGAACCTCAGCTATTTCAAGCTTCTGGGCTAATATTCAATTATCAGTAAGTGAATGAATACCATGTGTGTTCTTTTGTGATTGGGTTACCTCACTCAGGATGATATTTTCTAGTTCCATCCATTTACCTAAGAATTTCTCAAATTCATCGTTTTTAATAGCTGAGTAATACTCCATTGTGTAAATGTACCACATTTTCTGTATTCATTCCTCTGTTGAAAGATATCTGGGTTCTTTCCAGCTTCTGGCTATTATAAATAAGGCTGCTATGAACATAGTGGAGCACATGTCCTTGTTATATGTTGGAGCATCTTCTGGGTATATGCCCAGGAGTGGTATAGCTGGATCCTCAGATAATGCTATGTCCAATTTTCTGAGGAACTGCCAGACTGATTTTCAGAGTGGTTGTACCAACTTACAATCCCACCAACAATAGAGGAGTGTTCCTCTTTCTCCACATCCTCGCCAGCATCTACTATCACCTGAGTTTTTGATCTTGGCCATTCTGATTGGTGTGAGGTGGAATCTCAGGGTTGTTTTGATTTGCATTTCCTTGATGACTAAGGATGTAGAACATTTCTTTAGGTGCTTCTCAGCCATTTGAGTTTCCTCAGTTGAGAATTCTTTGTTTAGCTCTGTACCTCATTTTTAATAAGATTATTTGGTTGTCTGGAGTCTAATTTCTTGAGTTCTTTGTACATATTAGATATTAGCCCTCATGGGCAGGAAGATCAATGGAATAGAATTGAAGATCCAGAAATGAACCCATACACCTATGGTCACTTGATCTTTGACAAAGGAGCTAAAACCATCCAGTAGAAAAGGAACAGCATTTTCAACAAATGGTGCTGGTTCAACTGGAGGTCAGCATGTAGAAGAATGCAAATTGATCCATTCTTATCTCCTTGTACAAAGCTCAAGTCCAAGTGGATAAAGGACCTTCACATAAAACCAGATACACTGAAACTAATAGAAGAGAAGGCGGGGAAGACCCTCGAATACCTAGGCACAGGGGAAAAGTTTCTGAACAAAACACCAATGGCTTATGCTCTAAGATCAAGAATTGACCAATGGTACCTCATAAAATTGCAAAGCTTCTGTAAGGCAAAGGACATTGTCAATAAGACAAAAAGACAACCAACAGATTGGGAAAAGATCTTTACCAATCCTACATCCGATAGAGGATGACTAAGTTCTTAATAGTGACATATAAGCAGCACTGGCCTCTTCGGTCATATCTACAGCCAGCCACTCCCATCCAAATACAATCTTTTTCACTGTCTCTCCCCAATGCACAGAGAAATATGCATTTATGCCTCATTAAATAAAAAGTGTCTATGGTCCTTAGTCAGAGCTTAAAGGGAAATTATGTGATCCCATGTAGACCGTGGGGGAAAGATGCTTAGCATGTTAAGGTGCTGAGACAGTAGGGTCTATCTGTTACAGCATCATAGGCTACTCTATATTAACACATCTTATACATCTCGTGGGTTATTTAATTCATTAATAAATTGTGCATTTCATCAAATGCTCATGTTAAAACTATTGATATAATCATATTTTTCAAAAACTCTGTCAAAAATCTATTTGCATCTGGTATAATCAGTCATGTTTTCTCATGAATGCATTGATTTCCTCACCTTCCATATCATAAAGCTAGATGAGAAGAGAGTGAGGAAGGAGGAGGGGGATGGGAGGCACAGAGAGGCACATAGAAATATAAGCTTACCTCTTTTTATGTGCTAGTCTTATTCTTGTTTGTTTATTGTGATTGTTGATGCTTTATTTGTGTTTACAATTTTAGTTTGTGCTACTTACTTTCTATTTCTTGGACATGTAAAATTATTTATTTATTTTATATCCAGTGAATTGAATTTTATTTATTCTCATAATTTTCTATATGGGGTTTTATCACACAGCATGATTTGTTACCTAAAATGAATAGTTCTTCTTTTCCATTTTCCTAAATTTCAAATTTTTAATAAGCTTCTAGAGAATATTTTTAGGTTTTTAAAAGCAAAATTTGTCAGAAGGCTGAGAAGATCTCCATATAGTCCCTGATTCCACATGCCTTGGCCTCCAAAGGTCTCCATGTTGATTTGTGTCCTTTAACACATGACATCAGTTTAAACAGCTAACTCTTGTATGGCCTATTAATTTAGCCTTATAATACCCTCTGATACCTTTGTAACATATTTTCTCGGTATTTGGAACATTTAAAAAGCAATTCTGAGAAAAAAACAAAGAGTAATTCTCACCATACAAGATATTGTTATGCTTTAAGAATCATTGTAAGAACCACAGTGGGGCAGGCAAAGTCAGCAGGAGAATAGAGGACTTGCTATAAACCCATGCAGTTACAACCACATGAGTGCTGACAAAGATGCCAAACATATATTGTAGAAAACACAAGCTTTTCTGACAAATAGTACTGGAGAAGCTGGAAATCTCCATCTGCATGAAGCTAGATCCCTATCTTTCACTTTGTACAAAATCAATTTGAAATGGATCAAAGACCTTAATGTACGGGGATGCTTGGGGAAAACATGGCAAGATATAGGTTCAGGTAGAGACTTTCATCAAAAGGACTTTAATAGCCCAGGAACAGAAGCCAAGAGCTGACAAACGAGATTCCACAGAATCACATCTCTTTTGTACAGCGAAGGCAACTGTCAGACAAAGAGGCAACCTTCAGAGTGGAAGAAAATCATTACTAGCTACGTGTCTGACAGAGGAGTAACTAAAATACCCAAAGAACTCAGTGAAATAGTGAAAAACCAAACAACCCAGTCAATAAGTGAGCTAATGGAATGAGCACGCAGTGCTCAAGAGACAAAGTACAAATGATGAATAGACACATTAAAAATGTTCAACATATTTAGCCATCAGGAAAATGCAAATTAAAACTATACTGAGACTCCATGTCACCTCATTCAGAATGGCTGTCGTCATGAAAACAAACAATAGATGCTAGAGAGACTGAGGGGAAAGGAGAACCTCTATACACTGCTGGCAGGGATGCAAACTGGACCAGCCACTATGGGAATTAGAGTGGACATTAAATATAGCCCATTCATACAACCCAAGCATATAACTGAAGGGGTTGGATCCAGTAAGCCACAGAAACACTATTGCACCATGTTTACTGCAAAACTGTTCATAAGAGCCCAGCTAAGGAAAAAAATGTTATCTATAAATAATGAATTTTTATACCAACATAAAGAATAAAATTATGCTGTTCGCAGTAAGAAACAAAATGGATGTAACTGGAAATCATCCTATTAGGCAAAACAAGTCAGACTCTGAAAGACAAATATTGCCTTCTCTTCATTTATGGATCTTAGATTTTTCTGTAAACAAGAAAGCATCTTTGTGTGTGTGTGTGTGTGTGTGTGTGTGTGTGTGTGTGTGTGTGTGTGTGTGTTGAAAGTAGAAGTGGAAAGGTCTAGTAAGAAAGAGGAGGGGAGAAGACTGTGGACTGTTTACCAAGTACATGGCATACTTACATGAAGTGTCTGTTATAACTGCAATGGATATACAGTTAAAATAAGTCTACCATCTTAACCACTGCTCTGTGGGACTGAATAGGAGAGGTCTTGAGGCCATCACTGCCACTTGACTTCAGAACACTCTGACCTCTCAAAGGCTTGCATTCTAAGCACATTCAACACTAACCCATGCCTTCTCTCCATCAACCCTGGCAACACATCCTCCTGCATGTCTCCACAGTTCTTACTACTCTATGTTTCTCATGTCAACAAAAGCATTCAATAAGTTTTGTATAGTTTATTTGAGAAGTGCAGTGTCCTCTAGGTTTAAGTGGAGTTTGCTTTGGCACACAGTAAAAGTTCCTTCCTTGTACAGGGCTAAATGTGTTCTACTTTATGTATTGTCGTGTTCCACTTTGAATCCACCAATGGGCAAGTCTTTGCCTCCATATTTAACTATTGTGAATGACATCAGTGTGAGCACGATGGTGAAATATCTCAAGTTTCTGCTGACAGTTCTTCTGTGTATGTTCACAAGAGGACTGGCTCAATCTGACAATAATTCAATATGTTTTTAAGAGTCATCTTACTGTTTCCCACTCCAGCTAATCAATCAACAACGCAGGAAGGCTCACCTTTTCCACACCCTGCCTCTTGTAACCCGGGAATTCTTGGCTACAGCTGTCCTGTAAGGAGTTAAGTAATACCACACTCTAATCTATATTTGCATTTTCCTGTGACTGATGACGTCTCTGTATTTCATACTCCTGATGGCCATTAGTATACCGTCTTTGGAAAGATGAGTACTAAAGTCCTGTACCCATTTCAAAATCATACTTTTTGCTGTTGAGTCTTAGGCTATAATATATATTAGATGTTAATATTTTTTTCAAATACATGATTACTTGCCATATTTTGGTTATTTTATTACTCTACTGTTATATTTAATTTTCATGGGTACACGGGTGACTGTGTGTATATGTGTGTGTGCATGTTTATATGTATGACTGTGTACCACAGTATACATGTGGAAGTCGTAGAACAGTGTTTAGTGTTAGTCCCCACCTTCTACCTTGTTTTAAACAGAATCACCATAGTAACATTGGGATTAGATACTCATGCTTCCACATCTCAATTTACATAGGTTTTGAGGATCCAAACTCAGGTCCCCATATTTGCACTGCCCACTGAGCCATCTTGCCAGCTTTTTGCCTGCTCTTGCTGCTTTTTGCTTCATGTTTGTGTATATTTTGCTGCCTGTGCCTTTAGTGCCAAATACAAGAAATCATCGGCAAGTCCATCACTGTGATGATTTTGCTGTTTTCTTCAAAGATTTTCACATTTTAGGCCTTATGCTGAGTTCTTTGATCCTTTGTAAGTTGCCTTTTGCCTATGATGTGAGGTATAGATTCAACTTCATTTTTTGAATGTGTCCAGTTTTCCCAGTCCATATATATATATATATATATATATATATATATATATATATATATATATCTTTGTCAAAAAAATGGGCATATCTGATCATCTCTTAAGCAAGTCAAGATCTCAGAACTGTTTGATTTCCAGTTCTCTTTCCCATCCTTGATATCACATCTGCACAGGCTTAGACTTCCACTCTGTCTGAGTCCCAACACTGGTCATGTTTACTACTGCTCCCAACACAATTCAGCAGGCTTACACTCATTTACAGATTTATCAATTCCTTCCTGAATCCATTCCATCCTTCTAATTTCTCTTTCCTTCTTCCTGACATATATTATTTAGTATTCTTTCAACGATTAAGCCTTTCCAACTTTCAAGACAAACATCCATTTCTTCCTCTGTTCAAAGAACAAGCTGACACATTGAGCAGTGATCTTGTGAGGCTTCAGTATTGGCTCTGTGATTGAGAAGTGCATCTCCTCAGTTAGTGTGCCCTCATCCTTCCATCAGTCACTAGGGGGTTAAAATGTCTTCATTCAGATATAATGGACAAACCATGTTGTCCTTTTTCCTTACTGCTTTTAAGATCTTTTCTCTTTAGACTAAGCTCATGTGTCTCTGGCTGGTCTGAACTTGACATGTGTGTGACAAAGGATAATCCGTCATCCTCCAGCCAAGTGTACACTCCACCATTCCTGATTGAGGCTACAGGAGGACTGGACTCTGTGCATGCTGGGCAAACATTCTGCCAGTTTAGTCCATCTCCCAGCCACTTTTAATAGTTTCTAACTATGATTACTGTGATAACTAAGTGGATTTTCTAGAAAAAGAAAAATGACACAAATATGTGATGTGGTACATTAGTGCCATATCTCCATCTTCATTTAAGAACTGACCATTAAGCTGGGTGGTGGTGCAGAAGCCTTCAATCTCAGAACTCGGGAGTGGAGGCAGACAAATTTTTGAGTTAGAGACCAGCCTGGTCTACAGAGTGATTTCCAAGATATCCAGTGCTACACACAGAAATCCTTTCTTGAAAAACCAAAACCGTAGATAGATAGATAGATAGATAGATAGATAGATAGATAGATAGATAGATAGATAGATAGTAGGTAGATAGATACATACATACATATATACATACATACACACATACATACACATACATAAACAGATGATAGATACATAGATAGACAGATAAACAGACAGACAGACAGACAGACAAGTGAACAGATGGATGGATGAATGAATGAATGAATGACCATTATTATAAGTACACAGTGGCTACTAAAACACTGTTTAACTGAAATGGTTCTAAAAGAAGCCCCATGTCCCATGCCTGCCCATGTGTGTCCACTCCTTCTTCTCCTCTGCTCCATTTGTATACTGTGCTATCATCTTTTACTTACTCCTCACAGCAAACAAGAGGCAGCTCTGATTTGCTTTTCTGTTTTCCGTTCCTCTCCTCTGCTATTGTGACTGCCTAACAAGGTTAACACACTGCTGCTGTTAAGCATTACCATTTAGGTGGTAATTATCACGTGTGAGTAATCATGAGCATGCTGAGAAGCTGGGGAACTTGCTGGTTTTAACTGGAGGGGACATCTTAATGATAGCTTTTGACAAGCACCATTATATGTGTCTATACACACATATATACACAGTGCGGAAACATGCTATCAATGGAGGCAAAGCAGAGATGGAGAAAGGGAAGTTGCAACAGAAGAGCTGACTTCTTCAAAAGATGTCAGTGCTTGTGTGTCTGTGGAATTCCTCTGTTAATCTTGTTTAATAGAGACAGAAATAAAAGGCAGAGATGTTCAATCAAGTGTCAAGGCCAAGCAATAACTGGGTGACAGGCCTAGGTTAACAACAGAAGAGAGCTGCTAAACTCAAGTGAGTTGCTTTTCCAAGAAGCTAAATTTAAGGGACAATCAAATGTTTCTGATTGGTTCTGATGACATATGCAAAAGCATTTGTAAAGCATTCAGGGATTTCAGAGAGCTACTGGATGCCAGGTCCTACTGTCTCACAGTTCTCAACTGTGAACCTGGGCTGTCCTTTGTCACTTGAAGAATTGTAGACCAGCCTATACCACCTTAGTGGCATTGCAATATTGATGAACAGTGACATTGTTATACATACTTGCCAATTTGGGGTGGGGGGCCCACTTAAGATTGAAGCTAAGAAAGGAATTGCCAAAATGTTAGAACATGCCGAGCTAGATAAGGAACTTCTGAGAGGCCAACATGGTTGTTCCAGCCTACGTCACTGTGATTGCTATTCTTAGCTGTCAACTTGACTATATCTGGAATTACCTAAAACCCAGATGGCTGGGCACACCTGTTAGAAATATTTTTTTTTTCATAATTAAATCTTTTGAAGTGGGAAGACCCACTTTTAATCTGGATCTTTGAGATAGGAAGATCCACCTTTAATCTGGGCCATATCTTCTGATGGCCTGCCTATGTGTGGGGACATGGAAAAAAATGAAGTTCTCTCTTTTTGCCTGCTTGCTCTCCTTCTGCTGGCAAATCCACTGCTTCATTAGCATTAAAGCCTATGTCTATAGGATCCTGTTGTATAACGAAGAGATAACCAGTCTCATAGATTGATCGACTGATGAAATCTTGGACCTTCCTTTTATAGGCAGCCATTGTTGTATTAGCTGGACGACAGCTTGTTAAGTCATTCTAATGAATGCGCTTTCTATTATAGAAAGATTCATTCTGTAAGCTCTGTTACTCTAGAGAACCCTGACCACCGTGAACATATTCTCCATATCATGAGACCTTCTAGTTTCAGCCATTTGGTGAGGAAGGAAGGATGTGGAGACTCTGGTTGGTATAGTTGGCATTTGTTGTGTCTCCTGCTCATCATTGTTTTCCTTGGCTGCTCAGTACCCCTCCCCCAGGATTTTACCTTAGATGTAGGGAAATGAATTATGTTTTAGCTGCTTAGTTCCTTTAAGGCTCTTATAAAAGAAAAGAATTCCACCCTTCCCCCACCCCCTCTCTGCTTTTCAAGACAGCTCTGGCAGTCCTGTACCTCGACCTATAGACCAGGCTGGCCTCAAACTCATAAAGATCCACCTGCCTCTGCCTCTTGAGCAGATTCAAGGTGCTTGCCACCACTGCCAGGCTCATCTTTTTCTAAATTACTTATTTTGCTTAGAGAGAAATACTTAAGACACCACAGTAATTTTCTGATTGGGTTGAACTGTCAAGTTCAAAGTTCATTTGCCTTATGATACACCATAAGGCAAGAGAGTCTCACTTCTAAATCTCACTCTTTGTCTCTTTTCTGGCAAGCTATACAACCTTAGCAATATTCCAGAGAAGAAAAGTCTCCAGTGTTTTCCTCTCCTTCATACTTGCCCAGGTACCACAGTGCCAAGATCACAGTCACCTGCAAGGCAGGACTGATGCGCCCATTTGACAGAATAGGTGGAGACTGAGAGCCTCACATACAGTATTTTGTGACTCTGGCTCCTGTTCATTTCTCAGACATGCCTCTCCCCTAGTAGACAGTCCCTTGGGTATCCACTAACACCCAAGGAATCACTGGCTGTCTTCTCCAGCAACGTATCCAGCATCCTTCCTGTCCTGTTCTCACCAACAATTCATTTATCATGGACTCCCATTCTTCTCCTCCACTTGTTCCAACTCTGCTAAGCTACCTGATAACACCAGAACTATACCCTGTTCTTGCCTGATAGCTGTCAATGTAGTGTTCATGCCATAACACAGAGCCAACACTTTCAGCCTCAGGGGCCCTTGGAAGTTCCAGGAGATCTTTTGCAGAGCTCCACAAAGGAGCTTTCTACTTTCTCACCCTTCCTAATTGGCTTCTCCTCAACTACTGGCTTTTCACATAGACCGAAAAAAAAATTTGTTCCCACTGCTTGGTTTCAGTTTTAATTAAGAGCCTCACAAAAGCATTGTTAATACTTTTGTTTCAGAGATGAAGTACACCAGCCACAGTCAAGGTTAAGTTATGATCCGATGTCTATGATAAACACTCATGTATACAGACCTAAACTTATGACTTAAATCCATTTTCAAGTTAAGACTTACCCTTTTGTCTTATGCAGGTTTAAGTAATTATTATAATAATTTCTTCTTTGGGCACATTTTTAAAAATAGAATTATATAAAGATACAATGATATAACTTTCAATATCACAGTTCTATATGTATTATCCCTACCTACAAAGCATACTATTTGCAGATGAGGAAACAGATTCAGGATAGCTTAATAACTCCCAGCTAGTAAGTAGGAGAACATGAATTTATAGTGTGGCTTATTCTAGATGATTCTTTCTCACTCGGCCTCCATGCTGTACACTTCCCCTGCACTACCCAGCACACAAAGGTGAGCTTCCTTGCCTGGACTCAAATGGGGCACATCTGTGGCCCACAGCTCTACCATTTTTTGCATCTCCATCAGGTGCCCCAAATATTGGTCAGATATTATCAAACTTCAACAACAGAGGAAAGGACATTGGCAGACACTCTGGGGAAGGAGTCTTAAATCAGGATCTTAACAAGTACTGGGCTGCTACGGAAAGAAAAGCTGGATCTCTGGATCCATCAAAGAGCCTCTAACTGTGCAGTTAATAATCAGTGCCTATTGTACATTCTAAATAGCTCTCACCTGCCTGAGTGCTGACACTGAATGTGGATTATACACTTCCTAGTCGAATTTATTACCCAGAATTCTGGGGCTTTCTCTGCTGGCTTTAACACTATTTTGTTAATGCATGTGTGTTGAGGGGCATATGTTTATTTGGATGTGCTCAAGTACACTTGCATGTGTGTGTACATTAATGTGGAGGTGGGGTGTCATCCTCAGAAATATCATCTACCTCTTTTTTACACAGCATCTCTCATTGGCCTGGAACTGACCAATTAAGCTAGACTTACTGTCCAGCAAGGCCAATGGATCCTCCTGTATCCTCATCCCCAGTGCTGAGGTTACAAGCGTATAACCGTTTCACATGGGTTATGAGGGATTGAACTCAGGGGTTCATACTTGGGAAGCAAATTCTTTCCTGAGCCCATTCCCTAGTTCTCTTTAAAAATTTAGCTAGCAAGATAGTCACATACAACGTGCTTGGTAGTCTGGAGCACAATGACAGGTGGGAGTGGAATGAAAGTTTTAGATTCTCAGATTCGGTTGTAGGGTTGACCCTCATCTGGTCCCTTAGCTGGCATTTCTATGTGAGGCAAAAGATCATTGACTGTCTGCATTTGTGTTGATTTCACCATTCTTTTAGTGAGATTCTAGTTCCCCCGGTAAGCAGATTCTTTTTTTTTTTTTCTCCATGTCCTCACCTTCAAGTTTACCTTCTTGTTCAGGAAAGGCTTGAAAGAATTCTACAGCATGTTTCTGACTCTCTTGCAGCTAGCATTTCAGATACAAAACCTGTTTCTCTGATTAGTTGTATTTACACAAGGACCAAAAAGCAGAAGTTCATCTTCTAAAGCTTCCTTTTGTAGGTAACTTAGATCATTAAAAATATGACATGATTTTGTTAACAATATTATTTCAATGTTCATTATCCAACTGCTTAGGCCGAAGGGCTATTGAGGCAACTAGTAGCAGCAGTTACTTAACTCTTCCTGAACCTTGCCCTTTAGCCATGGGGGGAATGAGTTGTCCTGGGCATTTCTTTCTAACGATGACCTTGGAAATAGCCATTTTCCTGAGGAGATGGTCTTGCATTGCCCCAGATCTACTCTTTTCACTGCTACACAATTACTAACATTTCTGTGTGCTCAGTGTGTGTGTTAGGTGCTATGCTAAAGCCCTTCGTGCAAATGTAGTTATGTAAATCTCTCAACAGTCCCATTGGGAAGGTATTGGCTAATATTATTTCCAGGTAGGTCAAATAAGGTTTGGAGGGGAGATTGGTTGCACAAGATCAGAGCAAATTGGATGGGGAATAACAGAGCTGGAATTCAATCCAGCTCTACCTCCCTCCAGAGTCAGAGTTCTGCCTCTTTACTGTTAAGGGCCTGTAAATATTGGCATATTTCAATCCCTATGCATGTTACATTTTTGAAAATAGTTCAGTCTTTTTTTCCTTAAATAGTTTAAACACACCAATCATTCTAAAACATGTTGATGTATAGTTAGATAGCTTTAGAAGCCTCTTCTAATTAAATAGAAGCCATGAAAAAAAAAAAAAAGCCAGGGCTATTGCTTCATGAAAATATGCCCAAACCATACCAGGTTTATTTTTTTTACCACAAAAATGAAGAACTGAGATGAAATAGACAGGACCTTTCTCTTGCTCCTGGAGATCCCAGAGCGAGAGTAGCAGACACATACTCACCGGGAGCTCGGTTAGCAGCGAGGTTGCGGAAATGGCTGCCTTTGATCATTTCCACAGATAATCGGCCTGTTGTGGCATTGTAGGACAGTCCCACCAATAGCTCTGGCACCCCTCCATGAGACAGTGACTGTGTGGATGAAGCACTGTCACTGTGAGACACCACAGATGGGCTGAGCGGAGACTCTCCACTCTGGAGGGGAAGAACACAAAGAATTCATTGGCCCATGCCACATCTCTCTCTTTGAGAGAAAGCTGATATTATGTTTGGTGAAATTGTGACCCAGTCGCAACGCTTGCCAAAGATTACTAATGGGCACTCAGTGTGAATTACAATGTGCCGGGGAGCGCAGCCATGTGTGAGATGGCCCATGGTACTAGCCGACATATTTATTCCAAGAGTAGACTCCATTCAATATTTCCTCTCTAAAGACAAAACAGACAAAGATGTTATTGCTAGAGTAAATCAAACCTTCTAAGATACATGGAGTGTGAATAATACATTTAATATAGGCCAAGATTCCCTCCTGTGTAATTTGTTTCTGAATGTTTCTGCGAACCTACCCACTCCAGGCCTAGTTTTGTCCCTGTTCTCTGCACTCTTGATGAATAAGGCAACACAGAAGATGTTTTGTCTCAAAAATAAAAGAAATGACCACCAGGCACTGGTCAGTACATAAAACACCTAGTGTCTGGTTCTGTTGCTTAAGAAGCATAGTTCATGTAGGAAATGTTACCTCCTGTGAAAAGAAGATTACACAGAAGTGAGCACTTTCACTATTTGATATTTGATAGAGGATCAGATATGAAGATTGTGGATCTTGGTTACCCCAGGAGGCAGCAGGTAAGGCAAGGAGAATGCCCAGGCCTTTTCTCATGTTGATTCATTTGCACACTTCTGAGTGATACCGCTATGCACCAGGTACATTCAGAAGAGGCCAGAAGAGGAGACTCTTATCTTCACTAAAAGGCCTGAGTGAGCATCGTCAGCCTGGCTGGAACAGGCCAACAGTCCCTCGAGCATACTACCTCCTCTAGTGGGCACCAGTACATGGGGCTTACCTTAAATCCCTCTTGACTGTATCTGAAATTATTTTCTAAACCTTCTTGCCAATATCCCAATAAGCAAAAACAATAAAAGGAATCAAATGCTGCGCATGTCCAAAAGATGTATCCTTTTAACCAAACCATGTGTGTTTCAGAGAGCCCCCCAAGCTTTCATGGATCCGTGATTTGTAAGAAAATAGCCTTCCAGCCATTAATACCCAGAAGTTAACACACCAATGAAAAATTTGCGTCCTTGGGAGAAAGGCCATACATCCTTAGGTTTCTATAGAAACTTCTACTGTGGTCCCTCTCACAGTACTGTTACCTACCAAGTGCTTAATCTGTATCCATCACTTAGTCCATAACACATAGATGTATATCTGGTATATAATCATGTTCAACAGTAGCTGATAAATGAGATATTTCCCTCCACCAAAATTCCTTCATGCTGGCTTCTTCTCCCCATTCAGCCTGTGCCCTCAGTACAGAACCCAGGGCCTGGCACTGACAAAAGTGGGTATGGCCACACTGGCTCCTGTGCTTCACACCTCAGGGCCTCTTTTTGACTCTTCTCTAAATTCTGTTCTTTATGATTTCACAATTTTATGAAAAGAAAAGAATTTACGTGAGATGCAAACGGGCTTGTGCCTTCTTGAGCTCATTCTAACCCTTGTGTCAGAAAACAGTAGAAGCTTAGAGGCCACCAGCAGGGGACTATTCGACTAGCCCACCGGAGAGCTGTGCTTTGCTTCTATCTAAAGAGAATTCACAGCTTTCAGCTGGAAAAGAGAGGTCATGGGTTAGCTCTACAATTTTGGAGCTAGCGACTGGAGAGATGAGCTTGCCAGCAGGCAGGTCTAGGAAGACAGCAGGTGGCATCGATTTAGAGAGGCAAAAATCAAGACTTCCAGTATGAAGATGTTCAGGCAGAATTAGAACTTCAGATGGATAGACCTTTTTGGAACATGTCTTTGTCCTCCTCCATGGCTGTGTGTGCCCTCCCTTTGTCTTGACTATCCACCCACACATGTCACCAGTCTTGTTCTCTTCATTGCTTGAGCTATCTGGTTTTTTTTTTCCTTTGTCATCTCAAAAAAGCCTTCTCCTGGTCACTCTAAGCAAGCTGTAGCCTCTGGAGCTTTACCAAGGGCTGCCTATCAACACCCTCCATCACTAGTCTATGGAATAATAGCTGTCTATTTGCTGCTGTAGACATTTGGCCTCCAGAGCCCATGACAGGATACATCACCAATGAATGACTGATTGGTTGACTAACCCATAGCTGTCTGATCTTTTGACATATTTTCATAAAAGGAGATCTTCACATTACATGATAGATAATCTACTGCAGTGGTGAGGCTGGCCACCTCTTAGACTGCCAAGCTCTGCAAGTCCTGGACCAGGAAGAGGAATACGATGCATGGTAAGAAAACAGCCATAAAACTGGAAGGCCTCAGATGTGGCAGGCATTCCAGGTTGCTAACACAGGATGTTTCTGAATCCTCCTTGCTAAGAGCCTTGCCTTGAAAGTTCAGAAATACCCACCTGCAATTCTTGCACTCAGGAAGCCGAGGCAAGGGGATATGTGTTGGAGGGTATCCTGGGTTACAGAAAGAGCTTAAAGCCAGCCTGGGCTATGTAGTAAGATTCTCTTTTCAAGAAAACAACAACAAAGGTACCATGTCTAAGAATCCTTGTAATGCATCCTGGGAAGGGATGGGACGTATATGGATGCATATCCACTAAGTCAAAAGCCCAGCCGCCTCCCCAAGTCTTGCCAGGCCTTTCCCCACATTGCCACTGTCATTTCCTAAAATGGGTGGAAAATACATCCATCAACTTATCAGGATGACAGGCTTGAAAGACCCACTGTCCATGAAGTGCAAACCATGGCTTATATGGATGAGGACAGCCAAATGGAAAATTAAATTAACGTCTATGAATTCACAAGCTGAATGTTGTAAATCAAGGGCTGACAACCCCAGGTCTTTGAACACACTGCATCATTAGCAGCACCGTTTAATATACTCACGCTCAGATTACTTCTTGGCTCCAGAACCAGAGTCACTTTCATTTCCCCTTCTGGGCGCAAGTGGCTGAGACAGAACAGCTTCTCTCCCATCATTCTCTCTCGGGTCATCTTACGGGCAGCATACAGGCGGAATCGGACAGCACAGGCAGTCACATCTCTGGGCTCCAGCTTGGTGAAGGTGACCTTTTCCTTGAAGACAGGGTTGGGCCCTCTCTGTATGTTCGTCTTACCCCTCTGCTTCTTACTGGGCAGCAGCACTAGATGAACTTGCCAGGAGTTGACACCGCTTCGGTCCTTATCTGGGAGACCCTGTGCTCTCACAATGGTCACAGTGAGCTTCTGGGTTACAGCTCTATATTCAAAGATGACATCAAGGTCACCGCATTTGGAGATAGGCTCTGAAAGCCTGGGTGGTACCTGAAGACTGGTCCCATCCTGCTCCTGTTACAAACAGAGGGGGAAAGTGAGGGCTGGAAATGACAGTGACTTGTTACACAATGACAGGTTGCTGCCCCGTGGTGCTTTCTTGGCTCCCAAGCTTCCTGACTGCCAACTCATGACCTGTGTTAGGAGATCTGCTTAGTAAGTTCTCTCCAACAGACTGTGAATTCTTGGAAGGCATAGTACCTGATACAGAGCAAGCTTTTGAGACTGTTTTTTACATGAATAAATGAAGTACTTACATCTTTCAAAATGCAGTAATTTGTACTGTCTCTTGAAAAGTACAATTGCCTACTATGATTGAAACCAACTGAGACATGAAATCTCTAATTAAGCCAACTATGAACTAGGTACATGCCAACAGGCAACTTTTGAGTCTCCAGGAGTAATTGCTAAGCCTGGACCTGTTGTCCACAAATCAGAACTTTCCTATAGGCAAAAGTCCCAAATTTCCTGGGAGAAAAGACTAACAGCTGAGCTTCTCCAACCTAATGGCCACCTGAGTCACTCAAGGATTCTCATGAAGTCAAGGGTTGGGACAGAGACTCTGCATTGCTATGATGCTTGCCAGAGATGTTGGCTACAGAAAGCCAAGGCTCGGGAGAGCATTCAAAGTAAAGGCTAAAGAGATCAGTCACAGCAGCCAATTAGCAAAAAGCACCACTGCAGCCAGATTACCTGGATTAAAATCATAGGTCTACCACTGACTTGTGTTTTGAGGCCTGGCCAAACTGGAAAGTGCACATTCGGTTGCAAATCTACAGAAATGTAGCCAGGCAGCAAAATGAACTTCTCCATGCTCTAGGTAGATTGCCAGTTTTAGTGTTTTACTGTTTTCTTTGGGTCTTAATCTCTGCATATGCATATATGACATATATGTACATGTACACATGTGTGTATGTATTTGCTGAATCGGTGAAATAAATGTGAAACCCTGGTTTTGAAGAGAGAGAGAGAGAGAGAGAGAGAGAGAGAGAGAGAGAGTAGGACTGTGAGGTTTTAGTCAAGATGAAAATCTGTCTTCAACCAGACTCCGTAATTATTCCTGACACTGGTATGGGGCTGCCTCTTTTCAACTATGCCTCTCTCTTTATGGAATACACCCTTGGCCAACAATTTACTTATAGCTACTCAGGTCTGATGCTCTTACTGGAAAAACTAAGCTGTACATCATTTACTGTAATGACCACACCAGCAAATTACTAATAATGTCAATATGATTTTTAACTTTTCCCTGAAGGCCCGAGTCTTTCCTATAACTAAAGGAGTCTCACAGTGAACCCTTTCTTAATGTAAATTCATTCTTTATCTATGGAACTGATCTCTAGTTCAGAGATTACTTCAAAATTAGAACAAAACACTTCAATATGTGCATTCATCGATGAGGCTTTCCCACGGAGTCACAGGGGACACACATGGTGCTGTGGCATCAAATGTTCTCGAGAAGCCATGTCTGCCATCTCTTATAAGCTCCATAACACTGGGAACATTATTTCATACTTTTTATTATCTTTTCTCAATAGTAAAGTAAAGACGATACCCACTCCGCAGGGATGCTGTGCAAAGTAGAAGACTTGGCATATAGGAGACATCTAATAAATGCCCTTCCCTTTTAAGATTCAAATTAGCCTGCCAAGAAAATCCAGCTTTCTTACAACATAAGGGACGCTTCTTCTCTCCTTTTCCCCGTGCATACAATCATGCATGAGCATTTCGCTTCAGAGGTACTTAGTTTCAAGTGATGGAAGTGGTTGCTATAGAGACTCCTGAATACAACTGACTAGTGTATATATAATATTAGAAACAAGTCTCCAAGGGATTCAGCTAACTGAAAAACCAAGGCAGAATCTTTTCTTAAGCTCCTGTCTCCCCTGAAAACTCCCATCTATTTTTACCTGCTCTTATCATCTACATGATTTGCCCAGATGTAAGTAGTAATAGCTAGCAGCTTTTAAGTTGTTCTTAATGCCAGGTACCAGATCAAGTCCGGCCTGGCACAATTCGGATCCTCTTGGCCTTATCCCTTGTTTCATTTCTTCTCTTACCTGCTGCTCACAAGACATAAAGCTCAGGTCTCATCATTGATCCATGGGTACCAAAGCTTAGGAAAGATTCTTCTTCCCACCATGTTTGGGAGGGTCAGAATGAGCGCCATTGTTAATATCCTACGCAATAAGCTTTCTCCCTTTGCCAAGATGAACTTAGAGCAAGTAATAATTTCCTGGACTACGAGGCACAGGATTGGTCATACTGGGTGGTAGCCAACTGAAGGGCAGATTCTCATCCAGGACCTCTCTTCTTCCCTCCCTCATTCCCTCATCCTTCATTGAGAAAGTGTTCATTAGCAAAGTAGGAAACAAAAGTCTTCACCGTCAGCTCTTACTAGGGAACCCAACTAAGAAGTCCTGTGCTTTGTAATACTTATATCTGCCTAGTAAGCTAGTATTTTTAACATCTTTCTTTCATGGGAAGGGAAACTAAAGCTAAAATGAGCTATGTAACTAATACCCTTCCAATAGGAGGGTCTAGATGCCAGGCCAGGATCATTCAAGATTCTTACTCCAGGAGACTACGAGCAGACCTTAAATAGTCAAAATGTCAAAATTTGTGTTAAAGCACATGACCTACTTCTTTCTGCCAACCCTTCCGCCGTAGATGCTTCTATGCTTACTGGGCATGTGAGAGGAAGACAGGAGGTGGTAGCGATGGAAGTTGGATGGCAGTACTGTAAATTCATTCCCTTTCAGGTCTCTGCTCTTAAAAATTAGGTAGGAGTCAGTAGCTTTATCATCTATTTCAATGCCAAGGCTAAAAAACACAGTGCCCGATAATTAGGCTCTCCCACACGTCCATCAGCTACCTATTCAGGTAAGTGCTTGCTGTACCCGCAGGCTTCTAGAAAGTACCGGGCAAAGCTACTGACAATTGCTCTGAGAATGCTGGGCCAAGCACAGCTCTGGGCAGCAGCTGGGCTCCTGAGGGGCCAATCCCAGCTGTTGTTCATGAAAACTGGGCTTTGTAGCCTCGACCTGGGTTGATTTGAGACAGAGATTTGTGAAGGTTTGTGTTTTCATAGCAATTAATTATTTCAACACGTTACCTATCACCAGGCCTCCAAAGGGGCTCCTTGTACGGGTACTGTTAATACTGCTAATCTATTTGACCTTCCTGCAAGGGAAAACTGTCTTCCTTCTTATCCCCATTTGGCAGATTTTAATTAACTTCTCAAGGCCAACCAATTAATCAGTGGAAAGCAGAGAGGAAAAGTGGGGCATCTGTCTCTCTGTGTGTTTGAAATTTCCAGCCACCTTCCCATTGTTTCCCACCAAGCCCCAGGTCTGCAGGAGAAAGTCAATGGTCCTTGCCAGCTGAGGGTAAACTGGAAAATCCATGATCATAGCAGGTAGTCAGTCTTCATGAGTCCTTTTCCTTCGGAGACAAAATAAACGATTCCTTGAGCTCTCCTGTCCTGAATTTTCCCCTTTAAGGTGGAAATGCTTGCATCAAACTGTCAAAACCCACGTTAAGTTTAAAGATTTTCTGTCAAACTGAAAAGCCTTTCTGTTTTAGTAAGATAGTGTTGATGTCATCTTGTGGCCCAAAGTAAATGGATCCACAATACATTCTGGATGCCAGATACACCAGGGAAGACAAGGTTCTTAACACGGCTAAGAGACAAATAAATCAATGCTTAGGAGGCGAGCTGCAGTTACGGGAACTGCCTGAGCTTCATCTGAAGCTCTACAGTAGGGGCACCAAATTACAGTTTTTGTCTCAAAATAGATAGGAGGTTGAATGGTGCACATGGAGCTGTCTGGGTATTTTTGGAGTCTGAGAACATTCAGTACCCTTAGCATAAGTCATCTATTAAAGCACCAGGAGGCAGGGAAATGGGAGGGTTACATGGAGAAGGCGAGCCCAAACCTAATGGCACAATTATCAGGGAGAGAGAGTTATCAACAGGCAGGTAAATAGTTGTGTTTTGTTTTGTTTTTTGCAGTGAGGGAGACAAATGGAACATTTTTAAACATTGTGTGGGATTTGATTTGCCTCTGAGCACTGACACCATGGCAATGCAGACCCGTATTTTGTTTCTGTCTCTCCTTTTTTTTTTTTTTTTTTTAACAAAACTGGTGACAGTTAGTAGCTTTGGATGCCTATGTGGGAAGGACTGACTGACTAGCAAACTATAAACCAGGTATCTGAGTTTCTATTTCTGGTTCTCAGCAAAAACACCATCGTGGAGGCACCTGCACATGAAAATATGTGTGCCATGCCCTACATCTCCCCATTAACTTGAAAACAGCAAGGCTTTGGAACATGAATTTCTCCAGTTTTCTTTTGCATTTCTACAAACATTTAGCACATGTGACCTCTGGGTCCTTCTGAAGAGATTCGCCCGACTTATTTCCTCTGGTTGGAATAATCAACTTGTTCTCTGGTTCCAGCTCTACATATTATGTTGAAGTCATACAAACATTGAGTATGTATTAGTAATTTCAACTAAGTTGATTTCCAGTTAGCACCTCTTAATGTTAGGGCATCATTATAGAAGGGTGGAACTCACAAAGAAAAACAGAGATGCCTGTGAGACAAAGTAATGTTTGTAAAACCCTAGACTGGAGTAGCTGGTGTCCCTCTCCACTGTGGCTGCCATCATTATCACAGATAGCACTATATATCAAGGACAAGCTTTAATTGAAATACCCATCTCTAAGCTGCATCTTTCAGCAAATGTTTATTATAAAAAGCAGCATCAATGACCAGAATATTGTTACTCTCAGCGCTGCCTCCCACACCTTCAACTCAATTCAAAGCTGACACCCACAAGCCCTTGTCATGTCTTTACTTTAGTTAAATTCTTCAATAATTCTTATTTTAGCAATCATAGTGTGGGATTTGGGGTGAAATAAAATAGAATTCATTTTTCCAAGAAGGAAAGCAACCAAGCTCTCCAAAGGTCTAGAGATCCTTTTGTATGAGAATGTCCCTGATAGCTCTTCACTTCTCTCACCGCAATGCTTCTGCTGCTTCCATTTTGAAAGAATGTATTTGCGATTCTTTTATTGCTATTCATACAAGGTTTTGTGTGTGTGTGTGTGTGTGTGTGTGTGTGTGTGTGTGTGTGTGTGTGGTGTTGTTGTTTTTAGAATAGGCAGTACTTCCTTTCTGGAGAAATCAGGTAGGGGAAATAGAGAAGATGAATGAGTAGGTGGTACTAAAGTGAAGAAGAGAAAACGACTTGCCTCTGGACTCCACATAGAGGAGCTGTGGGTAGCATAGGAATCTTCAAAGCCCCGACTAATAAAAGCTGTCTCCGTCTCCAGGATGCCATCTGCACAAGGACGACTGAGGCTTCGGACCACACCAGTCTCTGGATGACAAGGGCCATGGTGCCTGGTGTTCCTGCTCTCACACGGAAATTGTGAGGGAATGGAAATGGGCCGGTCTTCGTAAGACAGAATCTCCGAATAACTGAGGTGGCTGGTTCCATCCAAATCTAAATTGTCAATTAAAAAACTATTTCAAATGTATTATATTTTCACACCTTTTGGTCTAGAGACATTGAACAATTGCAGACACAACAATTAAGATCACAGGAAAACAAAACATAACAATAACATCTTCAAAAACAATATCACTCACATGACAGATAAGCTTTGCCCCTATAGTCAAAAAGAGTACTAGTTCATCACGTATAATAAAGTAGACAAGAATCATGTCCTTAAGCCCAGCCAGGGCTACAGAGGAAAACAAGTCTAAAAAACAAAAACAAAAAAACTGAAATCCTGATAAAAGTAAAAGCTTCTGTATTTGATCCACAGAAGTTCTGATGTGTGAACCATGAGCCTGAACAATGTTCATATCTTCTGAACACCTACTTTCTTACATAAAAATATGTTTTAAAAGCCATCAGTGGGTCATTATGGATATTAAAGTTTGTATCAGGCAGACATCAGAAGGATTTTCCTATAAATGTTGGATTCTCACTTGCCTGGCCCAGACTTGATTCTTCCAACTCACTAAACCCCAGTTTCCACAGTATCCTAGCTCGCCATCCACATCTACTTCTGGTCTCACTGGCTGTTTCTCTCTTCTATGTCTTGTCGACTCAAAGGACCATCAACTCCTGAACTATCCCTGACTTCTTCTGGCTCAGTGGTTTTCTCTCACTCTCTCTCTCCCCTTTTCCCCATTCGGAAGCCTTATGAGCAGGGTGATCTGGTCACCATAGAAGACAAGAGAGCACAGATGAGCAGAGGGTGAGATGGTTACCGTAGAGGACTAGGGAGCACAGAGTGAAGCAAGCAGGTCCTCTTGACATAACTGTTTGCTTTCTCAAACCACTTCTGGGTTATCTGCTCTAATGCATTTGTTTTAACCTTTTAACAGAAATATCCTTCCGTATCCTTACACTCATGTTGTTAAGAAGTAAGATGTATTAAAGCCGGGCTGGAAATGTCTGAGATGGTAAAACACTGGCTTTCTAAGCACAGGGATCTAGGACCAATGTCCACTACCAATATACAACCCTTAGCGTTTTTCTTTTGCATTCCCTCTGTTTGCCTCCACTCCACTGCCTCTTCTCTCCTCTCCTCTCCCACACACCCACTCCCCCAGCCCTACTTATTCCATTCATTCACCTTAATGTCAGCAGACAAAACAAACCTAGCAAGTTCCTCCCAAGCAACAGCTCCAGCCCTGCCTTCAGCCCACCCCAGCTAAGTTGTTCCATCTCATTAGCTCCAGTCCCTTTCAATATTCCCCAGCCTAGGATGAAAGAAAATGAGAGGCAGAGACAGGAGTGAGTGGGACATCAAAGGGACATCCCTAGTTCAGCTCTTATGCACCCTAGCAGCTCCTCGGCTGAGACTGGGAACTTCAGCTACAGCATAGGCTCCCAGAAGGCGCACACACATAGTCTGGATCTGCTGCTACATCCTCATTCAACCTTCGACTAACCCTCCAGCACGCTCATACAGCAAATAGTTGAAGCATCCAGGTGGGAAGTGAAGCAGGACCTTGGTGATTAGGATGTATAGGACAAATGTGCTGATTCAAGCTTAACTATATAATGTGGGGCTTGGAAATGGCTCAGGGGTTATAGTACTTGCCATGCAAGCCTGAGTGCTGGAGTTTGGATGCCCAGAAGCCACACAAATGTTAGATGGGCATGATGACCTATCTGGAATTTCAGTGTTCAGGTGGAAAAGACTAGAGATTCCTAAAACAAGCTGCCTGGTTAGACCTTATTGGGAAGCTCTGAGTTTGAGAGATCCTGTCTCAGTGACTAGAGTAGAGAATGATCAAGGAAGATTGTCAACATCAGACCCAGACCTCCACACACATGTTCATACATGTGTACATGTACCTACATCACACACACACACACACACACACCCTACACATGCACATGAGAATGAAAATATATACTCAGTCATATATATATCTTATATATACTCATTCTTGTGTGCGCTTTTTAAAATACTATCCATGTAGACCATATTAGCACAACTTTGGACTCTGGCTTTATTTTTCAAAACCATACCAGTCACTGAGAAACTCCTCTTTCTGTTGTGTTATTCTTAAATATTCAGGTCAGGTTCCTTAGAAACACTTTCACAGGATACCACAAAAAAAAATGTTACATTCATACTTTTAGATGTTTGGCAAACACACTTTTTTTTTCTAAAGCCATAGAAAACGACAGAATGTCGGAAACTCCTCATGCAAAAACCTACAATAAAGCAGGGTTTTCTTCTAAGTCTCTAATTAGCACACCCATTCCTCACATACATGAGCAGTGAGATGCTCTATTAAACAGTGGGCCATCTATCAATGTGTGCAGCGCCCAGCAGGACTTCAGTACAAAATCTAACTTTGCCAAGAAATTATCCCCATAAAATTGTCTCGTGACTTTGACTCCTATGGCGATAATACCTAGATCAGTAATGTGGGAACTTTCAACAACTACATTAAGCCCTGAAACATTATTCATAGCTGAAAAGTAGAACTATATTAATGTAACAATGCATTTTCTATAACGGGCAAGCAAAGGATGAATTAGAAAAATCAAGTCTGGGCTACAAGTAGCAAGAAGAAGGAATTCAAAACAATGGGTCACCTTTCTGTATAATAGTGTTCCCTTGCCTTTAAATGACAGAGAGTCACATCACCTTAAACACATATGTAAAACTAATGATCTATTTTCAGAGAAATAGATCCGGGCTTCTTAAATCCAGAACTATATTGCATCAAATATATTTATATGGTCAGAGAAAGTATTCAACTTGTTTAGCTTATGAGCCACTTTAAAGGAAAATTCTATTATCTAATTTGCTTTCTTTCATACTCTATATCAGCCCATATAAAAAGATTGCTACTTATTATTCATGATGGTCCACCTGCATTATATCTTAACTGGATTATGAGTGCCAATTATTTTAATTCTAATATGAATTAATGTGATGTAATTTTGCAGGTGTGGCTGAGTTCACAATCAGTTGACTTTGAGCAAAGGAGATAACCGTGTGCAGTTAGTTAAAAGAGTGGAAGAGAGCTGAGGCCTCCCGGGAGGAGAGGAAAAGGCATCTATGGATGGAAGTTCTAGCTCAGACCTGAGAGTTTGTATCTATAACCTCACAACCTGCTCCAGGAAGGTCAGAGATAGGGATTTCTGTGTCTACCAGCAAGATCAAATTCAGCTACTTCTTTGCAATAAGTCAGAAATTCATACACATACATGTACAGCACACATGCACACACAATGCGTGTGTGTGTGTGTGTGTGTGTGTGTGTGTTTTCCTAGTCCTATTTCTCTGGTTGGTACATCATTCTACATTGGGGATATAAGTTGTTTTTAATGATCTGAAGAAGAGGATATCTGTCTTTTATAAACCATCTTAGTGGGGATACCCAACCTTTTGACATTGTTGTCATCTACAAAGTTCACACTCAAAAAGTCCACAATGGCATTATGAATTTTTAAGTCTCATAATGTTTCAAATAAGTTTATTATTTTGCATCTGGGCCACATTCATAGCTCTCCCGGGCCACGGGTAGCCTCCTTGCTACAGTTGGGCGAGCCAACAAGGAGCAGCTATTCTTATTGAGCCTTAAGGTTACTGCTCAAAACAAACCAAAAGAGCAACCGAGCAAGTCAACAGTTCTGTGATAGACTTATATTCTGTACGGAACTCAAACTTTCCATGACAGGAAAAATGAAATCCTGAACTTTACAGGCAAATGGATGGAACTAGAAAAGATGCCATTGAGTGAGTGAACCAAGACCCAGAAGGACAAACATTGCACTTCTCTTTTACTGGAGGCTCTCCAAATCTTCAGATGTGAGCACATAGCCTGTGGTAACTACAGAAAGCAGGATATAAAAATGGAACCATTGCCAGGATATGGAGTGTGGTGAGTAATAGCAGGGGAGATGGATAACAGAATACAAGTGATCTGATTGGGAAATGGGAAAAAAGAGGCTTGGGAAAGGAAGGGGGTAAATACAGGACACCATGGGAGGAGGGTAAGGGGTAGTAGCAGAATACAAATACGACAGGAGAAATGGGGGATATGGGGCTCTGTATGGAAGGGGGAGAGCAGTAAATACAGGAGAAAGTCAATGAAGCTGCAAAAGAGCCAGAACTTCTGAAACAGGGAGGAGCACTGGGCAAGGCCATCTTCTGGTCGTAACGTGGCCATTGTAATCAGACGCTCACAGCAGCTGAGGTTACCTGCACAAGATCTGGAGAAGATCAAGCCAGTCAGCACTGTAGCATGGATAGGGGCGGGGTTTAGAAGGCCTTATTCATAATCAAGAAGCTGTTGTAGATGATAGCTGCTGGTGGATGGGAGGGTCGTTGTTCACTAAGGTTGTAGCCACTGGTAGATTGCCTATGCCCCAGTGAATGGTCTTATCACCATGGTCATGTGTGCACCGCTGATGGAGATGGGATAGATTTGATCAAAATACCTTGTACACGTGCATGAAATTCTCAAAGAGTAAATTAGTTATTTAATAAAAGATTGCATTAACGACAATATGAATCAGCACTAAATTAAATGCCTAAGGAGGAAAAGCATGGTTTGGAATACATTGCTGATGACGTCATAAGGAATCCATCATGACCTCACTTAAGGGAAGCATAGGATACAATAAGCTACCTGCAGCTTGTTTCAAATTAAGACCTCAAGTTGATTTTCGAACATTTAATTTCACTGTCCAACATTTTAATGCATTTTTAAACAGGAAGGATTGTCTACAATTAAACCGAATCTAAGTAAAATAAATTAGCTCAATGAAAAGTAGACAAAATATAAGGTCAAAAATTTATTCTTTATCATTAAATAATTCCACTGTTATAATGATGGATAAAAAAATGGTAGAAAAAAAAATAAGCAATACAAACATTAACCTTTCCACAGCTTTGATGACCTCAAATTTAGCATGCAGCTATTTCTATAAAAATCCTTTGGGTTTTCTTCAAAATTTACAGTAATTCATCCAATGTGATAGACTTTGTCCCCTGTCCAATAGACGAAATTTCAGCTTTTCTATCACTACCAGTCAAAATTTCAGAATTACTAGTTCTGACAAGGATAAGTTTTCATGGATTCCAGGAAGGTAAGTCAGGGTGGCTGTCTCCATTCTCAGAGCCTTGGCCATTTCTATAAATCAGAACCCAGACACTAAGACTTCTGGGAAATGGAGCCATTAGCTTTAGACTTAAACAAGTGACTCCCAGGGAATCAACTACTATTAACTTTCATTAGCCGGCATTTGCCTGCTTAGTGGAGAGAAAGGAATGCAGAGTAGAACACTGGGGAACAAAAGGGAATGGGGGAGGGAAGGCAGAGGGTCTGCAGCCACTAATGTTGTGTTTTGTTAAAAATAGGTCATGCTGGCTTGTGTCTAAGTGCATGACAAGGAGCGAGCGTTTCCTGCCCTGCAAACAGGGCCCTGTTGGCTAGTTGAGCCTTTGTCCTTTTTCTATTTGTTCTACTCATTGCCAAATCACAATCTCTCTTTTATTGTCTCTCAGTTCCTCTGTTCTTCTTTTCCTCTGTCTCAAGATAACATGGAAGATGTACTGAGATAACCCCAATGCTGTGGCTGCCATTCACCCAATGAGAGAGGCAGCTGCCATTCACCCAATGAGAGAGGTGGCTACCATACACCCAGTAACAGAGATGGCTGTCATACACTCAGTGAGAGAGGTGGCTGTCATATACCCACTGAGAGAGGTAGCTGTCATTCACTCAGTGAGAGAGAAGGAAGACTGGAAAGCTTAGATCACTGTGAGCAGAGATGAAGTTGGATGGAGCACACTCTCTCTAGCCTTTTACCAATTACATTTCCCTGGTCCAGAGTCCCTCTCTCTCCCTCTCCCCC
>JANHMN010000022.1:3752863-3776080 GCA_030674055.1 Rhabdomys pumilio | reverse complement strand
GGGGGGGGGAACTCCTTGCCTGCCTCTGCCACATCCGTGGGAAGAATAAAGCAAGCAAAATTTAGAGTTGAGAATCTCTGAACAGCTACTAAATAACAGAGAAAAGGGCCGGGAAGGAAGAGCATGAGTGGATGGATCGTAGTAGCTGCTGTCCTGAAAAACAGTATGAGAATTGGAAGTTCATAATAAATTTAATTGAGATGTTACGTTAATTTCCCTCTGTCTTGAAGAGTAGAAAACCAGGCTTCCTACTATGAATTCTACAGCTACCCTAAGGGGCATGGACCCAAGAGGTCTCCAGTTCTACCTCCATCGCCTCAGCACCTCCCGATCAGCTAGCTGGTCTCCCTCCCCTTGTGACTCACCCTAGACCCAAACTGGAGACCTGCTTGTTACCAAGGATATCCACAGATATCACACATGGCAAAGCCCCAAACAAGTTGCCTAAGCTCTTCCTCTCCTTCCCCATTCTGGTCTGGTCATATCCACCCACCCTACCCTGTAGCCCTGCCCTGCTACTGCCCTTGGCCACCTTATGTGATGTGGACCTGGAATGGATACCTTTCCCTCCAAAACATGCCAACTACTTATGTCATAATCAACCCCTGGGTCTTGCCTAGATCCCAAATCCTATGCCTGGATCCAGTCCAGTTAGTCTGCCCATGGTCAAATATTCTCTCTCTCTCTCTCTCTCTGTCTGTCTCTTTCTCTCTCTGTCTCTCTGTCTCTCTCTTTCTCTCTCTCTCTCTCTCTCTCTCTCTCTCTCTCTCTCTCTCTCACACACACACACACACACACACACACACACACACACACACATACATCACTATTAAGATACAACCTTTTCCTGTTCCCAAGATCTCACATTAATACCACAAAGTAAAATACAGTATAATTTTGAAAGTCCCACACTCATTTTAAAATATCCCAGGCAGGGATGAAGTACATGCCTTTAATCTCAGCCTTCAGAAAGCAAGGCAGGTGTATCTCTCTGAGTTCAAAACCAGTCTGTTCTACATAGTAACATCTAGACCAGAGCAAGCTGTCTCAAAAAAGAAAATTTCCAAAGATCTAAAAGTCCAGGCTTTCTTTTAAAATCCAAAGTCTGTTAGCTATGGCCCTCTGTAAAATCAAATGCAAGTTATTCACTTACTTATCACAAAAGGGGGAAACCATGACAGTTATAATCAGATCAAAACAAGCATAAGCCCAACAATATCTTGGACTTGGCCCTGGTCTTCTGAACTCCAAAAAGCTTAGGTAGCTCCCCTTCTTCACCTGCACCATTTATAGCACATACATCTTGCCATATAGGCTTGGGCTGGATCCACTCCATACCCGTTGCTGTCCTTGGTGGTCCTCTGATCCTGGCATCTCCAAAATCCTGGGGTTTCTCTTTGAACTGATGCTGCACCTTCACTAATGGCCACTCAGGGCCTCTCTGCAGGGACTCCACATGGTATCAAGCCTCCACTAGTCTCTATGATTCCTTCTTATCTTCAGAATTAGTACCATCAGGATTAGACAGATGGCTCAGCAGTTACTAGCATTGCCTGCTTTCCAGAGGACCTGGATTTTATTTCCAGCACCCACATAGAGGTTAACACCTGTATCAAACTCCGGTCCCAGGAATTCTGATACCCTTTTCTGGCCTTTGCAGATTCCAGGCACACGCAAGATACACAGACATACATGCACACAACATATACATAAATATTTTTTAAGTACCATGTCAAAAAACTTACATATTGTCAAGTTCTACTACCAAGTTAAAATGCAGCTTTTCCTCCATTAGACCACAGCCTCTGTGTGATAATAACCCTAAGGAAAAACTTCCAAGGAATTCACTTCAAACATGCCAGTCTCTTCTTAATTACAGCTGACGCTTCAGCCCACCTGACCAGAATCCATCGCCCCTGTAAAACACAGGTTTTACCTTTATGATTTTTAATTCAAATATATCATACAAACAGCTTTGATAGAGTCTTTGAAGGGCTCTCAAATTTCCTCTGAAATCTTACAAGCCAGGCATCCACTGTATTTTCTTTTGCAGTATTATTATCTTTCAAGTTCCCACAGAACAGTCAATTAAGCTGTGAGCACTCAGCTTTTCCAGTACAAAGTTCCAAATCTTCTACAATCACGCCCGTTAGAAACAACCCCACTCCTGGTATAAACTTCGGTTCTAGTTTGTTTCTTTGTTCCTATGATAAAAGCAACTTAGGGTAAGAAAGAATTTATTTGGCTTACAGGTTGCAAGTCCATCATCAAGGGATGCCAGGAAAGGAACTTAAAGGAAGAACCCAAGGGCAGGAATTGAATCAGAGGCCATAGAAGAAAGCTGTTTGTTAGCTTGCTCCTAGGATTATGTTCATCTACTTTTCTTATATAGCCCTGGCCCACTGTCTTAGGAATGGTACCACCTACATCTGGTGAGGCCCTCAATTAAAAATGAAGAAAGTGCTTCCAAAGACATGTCTATAGTCCAGTCTGATAGAGTCGATACTAGCTGGGATTCCCTCTTTCTAGATATGTCAAGTTGAAGGCTAAGATTATCCATCACAGGAGGTTGTAGTCTAGCAAGGGAACCCAAACATATAAGCCAGGAAAAAAAATGACACAAAGTTAATGAAATTTAAACCATGGAAGTTTTAGGAGCATATTTAAGGATCAAATATTTATAATTTGACAAAAATTCCATTGTAACCTATGCCATAACTTTAAAGTAAAAAAAAAATCTCAAAGACTGGATTAATAATGCACAAAATATTTTTCAGCACACTGAATGGCAATACCTTTCTATCATATATAACATACCTCTTATCCAGGCTGAAAAACTTTTAATCTTATGAATGACTTTGGGACTGTGCCACTGAAACTGAAATGCTATGACTTCATTTCCACAGATGGAGTGCCAAAGAAGAGTGCTCCCTTAATCTTTTGTCCCTAGAGAATGTTCAAATTCTTTTGCTACTGCCAAAGAATCTAAGATGGTTCTTAGGAAATACTGCAGTGGTTTGTTAGCTAAGCTGCCTGGTATGGGAGAGCCTCTGCTGCTCTCCTTCATGGAGACATCACAGTGGCCTCATAGAAGCTATAGCTCTGTGACTGCTGGCCCCAGACAGAACTCTGTGTCTTGCCTTATATCTCAGTGAAAGAAAATTGACACATAGAACCATCAGAGTCTCAGTTCTTTCTCACTGGTTATCAATCCAACAGGCTGCTGAAGCAATACGATAGACTCGGGAACAACAGAAACTTATCTCTCATAGTTCTGGAAGCTGGCAAGGCATGGGTGGTTTGGATAAGAATGACCCCATAGGTCATATATTTGAATGTTCTATTATTAGGGAGTGGAAGTGTTTGAGAAGGATTAGGAGGTATGGCCTTGTTGGAGTAAGTGTGTCACTGGAGTTGGACTTTGAGGTTTCAAAAGCTCATGCTAGACCCAACTGGCCCTCTCATCCTGCTGCCCCTGGATCAGAATATAGCTCTCAGCTACTATTCTAGTATCATAGATGCTACCATGATGATAATGGACTAAACCTCTGAAGCTGTAAGCAAGCTCCAAATTAAATGCTTTCTTCCATAAGGGTTGCCATGGTCATAGTGTCTCTTCACAGCAACAAAACAGGAACTAGACCACAAGACCAAGACCAGTAGGGACTGAGGACTTACTTCATAAATTATAGCTAAAGGCTCTTACTCTGTTTCACCACAGCAGAAGAGGCAAGGCTGCTCTCAGAGGCCTTGAATAAGAACACTAATCCCACCAGTCTGGGTGAAACCTCAGATTTACTTATATCACCAAAGCCTCTACCTACCTCCTGATAGCATCAATGTGGGGACTAAGTTTCACCACAGGAACTTTCAAGTGCAAAGAACAAAAAAAAAAAAAATCTAGTCCCTAGACCTGTCTTTTAGATGTGCATTGATCCTGAATAGAGAAAATCAAGATAAATTGTTGGATACTAATTTTTTGTCTGATGTCTTCCTAAGGCAAATATTGTGACAAAATGTGAAGGACCTTGGAGTGTTACATTCTTCTAGTTTCTGTAATCTGTATTTACTTGTGGGATAGTCACACATGGATCATCTTTCCAAGGATGATAAGATCCAGTTGTAGCAACTAATATTAGGTTTGGTTTTGCTCATTAAAGAATTCACTAATATAAAGACGTTTTAGTAGCTTCTTCTTTTCATGCCATTTCTCCATTTAAAAAGCTAGACTCGGATCCTGTAGAAGGCAGACCACCAAAGCCCACATTCAATCACCCATGCCTTTGTTTGATTCCCTCCCCTTCAATGCTAATGGTGCTTATGGTTTAATTTTCTCAGTAGACCATGTCAAAAGTGACAGGGTGCCTCACTCTGGACTATATTACACAATTTGGCATTCTCTTTGCTATCAGGTTTCATCTTGATGAAGGAAGCGACCACCTTGTAGAAGGAAGTGTACCTGGCCTCTAAGAGCTGCAGGTGGAGAATCCAGATATTTCTGTCTTGTATCTACAGGGACATTCATTTTTCCAACAATCTGAGAAAGTTTGGAAATGGATTTCCCTCCTGTCAAAAGCCCAGATAAGAATACTACCCAGCTGTTCTTTTCTTGCAGCCTTATGACACCTGAGCAAGTGACTCAGCTAACATTACGCAGCCCCGCCCATGGAAACTGAGACAGATATGTGTTGTTTAAAGCCACTATGTTTTAGGTGATCTGTTATGCAGCTGTAGATAGATAACTAAAATGGAATCTGCGTAGTAACCTCAGCCTGGAAAGATGTTTGGGGCATTTTCTAACATTCAGAGGAACTATGAACCATATCAGCAGTGATATATTATGCAGGGCATCAGATAAAATACTGCTTTGCTTGGCGTGGCAGACATATATACATATGTACCAGAAAGCAGTTGTTTCTGGCACCTGTGGTGACATAAGGCTCATGCAGTGACATGGCAACCTAGACCTGTTCCTGAAATAGACTTGTATGCCAAACCAAAATACAAAGTAAGAACAGAGGCAATACCTTCTATCACAGCTGCTTATGCAGCCCAACAGCTACTCTTCCAGCTCTAGAAGGCTTATTTCCCCCACTTCACTTCCAGACAAGGCTCCTGGAAAACTCCCTTTACTTGAACTCCAGAACTGGCATGAGACACAGAACTGACTAAACAGAGACTCATAGGTCCATGACTTTAGATATGACCAACATGTGCTATACATAGATGTTAACCAACATGAACTACATATCAGTCTTGCTAACATGTGCTACATAAGTCCAACCAAGCACATCAAACTGGGTGGTAGAGATTCCAGAGTTAATATTTTTAATTTTCAGAAAGTGGGGATATTTTTCTCCACCAAATTATAACCTAGTAGGACATTAAAATGGGTGGATTTCATGGCCAGAAGAATAAGAAATATTGGCTCACATACAGACTGGTTCAGCCAGACTCAAACGGGAGTCAGTGCTTGTCTCGGGTGCCCATGGGAGAGAACAGCTCACCATCGTTCCAGTGATAACTCCAGTCATGGCTGCTTTCAGTAGGATCAAACAGCCCAAAAGCGAGGTAGTCCCTGCAAAGACTTGATACTCTCATTTTGAAACACACTCTGATATAGAGAAAGTAAAGAGAGCACTGCAAGTTTTCACTTCAAAATGAATCCTTTTCCTCCATTGAAATATTTCTGATGTGATATAAAAGCTCTTGAAATGTTTAAACAAAAATGTCTCCTGTAATAATCTCACACCCAACATCCCTAAGGAAAAATCTATGAAACATTAGGAAATACCAAGGATGTCAGACACGCCCAGGTAACAAGTAGGAAGCTACACTTCAACTACAACCTGCTAAGCTTGTGTAAGGATACACATCGGATCAGCCTACCAAGTATACTGGACTTATTCCATGCTTGATCCATTTACTTTTTCTTTTATACAGAATATTATTCTTTTCCCACACAGCTCCAGAACACTTTTTCTCCATTACTTAGATCTCTGTCTAAATCATTGGTTCTCACCCTTCCTAATGCTGCTATGGTTAAACATAGTTCCTCATGTTGTGGTGACCCCCAACCATTAAATTATTTTATTGCTACTTTATAACTATAATTTTGCTACTGTTATGAATTGTAATGTAAATATTTGATGTGCAGGATGTCTAATATGTGACCCCCCAATGGATCGTGACTGACAGGTTGAGAACCATTGGCCTTAATGTTGCCTTGAGAGGTCATTCTGTATAGAATACAAGCCCGTTCTATATGAAAGAACCTGCCCTCATCTTTTTTGTATCTCCTATTCTCCTTTGGTTTTCTACATAGCATGTCTTAGCAGACACACCATATTTAGTTATGTGTGTTTATTTATTTATTTACATATGCATAAAACCTAGACCACAATTCCACCTGTCTCCATAAAGTCTCAGTCAACCTGAAGATTCAAGTGTTTGTACAGCTAATATGGATTGTTTTTAATCCCATGATAACACTTTCGCTGTCATAATGATCAAGCTTCAGTCAGGGAAAAAGAAACTATGTCAACCAAGGAAACTTAACATAGGGAATTGGTTTCACAAAGAGTAGGGACTGATTTAGCAAAAAGAACCACAGGAAAGCAGAGCAAGTGATGTAACCATGGGGAACTTTTACCCCTGCTAGGACTGAAGAAGCAGAGGGAAGTAGGTAAAGGTATCAGAAGCCAGCAGCTCTGAGATGAGTTGAATGAGGTGAGAACCCCACAAATACAAAGCAGAGACATCTGAGGGGTGTCACCTGCTGCTGGCAGGACAGAAACTTGGAGGAGGAACATCACAGTGGTTCCATGTCTAAGGAGGGGTAACTGGATAGCTGGCCCTACTGCCTCTCAGAGGGTGTGAGGAAAGTGAAGACTGCCAATGTGAATAGGGGAATGCTCCTTCCAAAAGAATTATGACTTGCAGGATTCTGATCCCCAGCATCCAAAGCACAGGAATGGATGTGGGCTGAGACAATATAAAAACCAGCACTGCTCTTACTGCATTCCTCCAATTTCATTTTCTTAGGAGAAAAACTGAATTAGAAATAAAACAGCACAATGGTTAGCTTGCCTGTGTCGGCCATATTTTTATTACTGTAAGAAATATATGCAATAATCAAGTTGCAAAGAGAGAAGGATTATCCTGGATCATGGTTTTTGAGGTTTCAGTACAGTCAGTTGGCTGCTTGGCAGAGGGAACACGGTGAAGCAAGCCAGCTCACCTCAGGGACAAATGCAAGACCATAAAGGGGCTGGTGTCCCATTGTCCTTCAAAGGCACACCATTAATGATCGAGAACATCCTACCTCTTTAAAGATACACTGCCTCACAGTAATCTAGCTAGGGAACACACTTGATACACAGAACTTCAGAGGACACCCTAGGTCTAAACCATAGGAGCCATTGACAATAAGTCTCCTCTGATAAACTTAGTATGATTTAATCTTAGTACCATGGATGAATTTCAAGAGGTCCCTATTCCAGAGAACCCCAGCCAAGGAAGAAATACCCTAATTTAAGAAAGAGTGAAACTAGGATTGGGTCTCCATAAAAATCAACTCAAGTTCACAGAGATATACGTGTTGGTGAACTATTAGCAACCCTAGCAAGGTGTGAAGAATAGTTTGATGAGCTGTTAACTAATACGACAAAATCAGGTGACATCAGCCAACCATACATATCCATGTAACTCAAAACATAACATTTAATGGGAGGATAAAATGAGTTATAAGATATGTTTAATATTATATCATTTGTATAAACTTTGGAAACATACAACATTGTGTTGTGCCAGATGTTGTGGCATTCCAGCACAAACACAGAGGGGCCCTGGGGCTCATTAGGTAGACAGTCTGGCCTCCTTGAAAAAAGCTCCAAGCCAATGGGAAACTATGTCTCCAAGGAGGTCCTCTTATCTCCATGGGAATGTACTCACACAAGCATCCCAAAAAGCATGTATAGTTTATAGATACACAAGCTTGTAAGCAAAAGAATAAAGACACGGTTGGAATCATAACCCTCCAAATATAGATGTGTTCCACTCCTAGTGAGTAGAGAAAAGTAAAAAGGCAAAGAGGATCTTTTGGGGGACTTTATTTCCATCTGGCCTAGATGGCTTCTTTATAATAAATCTGAATTAAATATAGCAAAATGTTAAGACATGGCCAAGTTTTGTGACAGATTTGTGGTATTCCTCTATATTTTTCTATGCTTTTGAAATGTTTCACAAACACATTTAAAGGCTAAGAAATATAAAGGGCACTCAGAACTCCATTAGCAGGGACCCAGACTTCCCCTTGGCATAACCAGCAGAAGCCCAGAGAGAGGTACAGCTTAAATCACAGTGCAGACACTCTTCCCACTGTAGGGCTCTTCTACTGAAATAAGACTCTCAGGAGTGGATCTGATGGGGTCTCAGTGGGGAAAGGAAGTGACATGTTACAGAAGAGACACTGACTGAGGGGAGGAAGAGTGTGCATCATATAGCCATGCAGCACTAAACAACACACAACACGATACTTCCTCAGCATTAAGACGTGATTTTCAGGAAGCCCATGGTTCCTGCCTGGTCTCAGTGCCAGCTCCTTTAGATAAGCTAACTGGAAATAAGAGAAACCCCTGGCTATATTACAAGAGCAAAGAAAACCTCTGAATAGTTTTTATTAACTGATTCCACAACTACAAAAGAATCTGTGAACCCTTGGAAACTGATAAAATACAGTTGAAACTTATTTGGGTTGTAATTTGTTTTAATATTCTTCTAATCCATTCCTAAAAATAATAAGCATGGTGGTGGTAGATACCTTTAATCCCAGGAGACAAAGGCAAGCAGATCTCTGAGTTCAAAGCCAGCTTGGGACAGAGCAAGTTCTAGGTGAAGAAAAGCTTAAGTCCGGGTGTGGTGGTACACACCTTGAATCCCAGCATTCGGGAGGCACAGCCATGCAGATCTTTGACTTCAAGGTCAATCTACAGAGCAAGTTCCAGGACAGGCAAGCTTAGGCAGTGACGGAGTTGGAAAACAGAAAAAGAAAGCTGGTGATAATGTAATGGATGGGGCCGTGTTCCAGCCCCAGCAAACAGCAGCACTTGGCAGCTTCTGCCATGTGGCTCTGGCTTAGAGGCAAGAATAAAGGAACTACTGGGACAATTGATGCTGGAGCTAAAAAATTAGTGGTGATTAAGAAGAGACCAGCATCATTGAGGTGAAATTTTCTGGGAAGTGTTTTCTAAAGAACAAAGAAGCTGTGTTCCATAGATAACAAAGGTTGTACCTCATGGTGCAGCTGGACTTGGTAACGTTAAGAATCACCCAGGTGGTACTGGTTTTGAAGATATGAAGGGGTCATGGAGAGCAGTTGAGGCTTGGCACTGTGAGAGGCCATGGAAGGTCATTGGTGAAGGTGCAGCTTCAATTGCAGTTGACAGTCCAGGACTGAAGGGGTCATGCAAAATGTTGAGGCTTGGCACCATAAAGAGAGCCTATGAGAGGCTATGGGTAGAGCCTAGTAGCAGTGAAAAAAAAAAGCCCAGTATGTTGTGAGTACCATTGGATGAGCACAAAGAACAGCAGCAACAATAGAATGGAGTCAACCAGAGCCTAGAGTGCTACAGAGGGCAGAGCTGGAGCAAGCCCTTTGAAGGATCCCTTTAAAAGATCATGTGTGGATCTCAGACACTGGAACAAGAAACTGTAACAACATAACTTGTAACAATGTAACAAGTTGCCTTGGAGACTGCAAGATGTTAAAGATGCCAGAGCTGTGGGATACCTGCCTCAGAATGCTTCTAACAAGGAGTGCAACCAGCTCAGGAGAAAGAAGTTTGTTGCAGTCAACAAAGATGAAAGGAGTTGGAGATCTGAAGAGAGCTTTACAACAGACATGGAGTTGCAGGGTTTGGAGTTTGCCCAGGTGGTTTTTGGTCTTGTTTGGTCTAGCATTTCCTCGCTATGATGTTTTGGAATAATAATATATATCCTGTGATATTGGAGGTGTGTTATCGGCTTTTTGATTTTGACTTCATAGGGGATTACAATTAAATGATTGAATGAATCTCAGAAAAGACTTTGAACTTTGGATTTTTAACATTGTTGAGACTGCTATAGACTATGGGGACTTTTAAAGTTAGAATATTTGTATTTTGTATTATGTTATATTTAGGTATGGCTCTCATAAACAAATGTGTTTGAACAAGCCTATGGGGACCAGAGAGTGGAATGTGGTGGTTTGTATATGCTTGACCCAGGGAGTGGCACTATTAGGAGATGTGGTCTTGTTGGAGTAGGTGTGGCCTTGGAGGAAGTGTGTCACTGTGGGGGTGGGCTTTGAGAGACCTTCCTCCTAGTTGCCTAGAAGCCAGTCTTCTAATTGAAGTTAAATCAAGATACAGAACTCTCGGCTTCACCATCACCATGCCTACCTGGAAGCTGCCATACTTCCTGCTGTGATGATAATGGACTGAACCTCAGAACCAGTAAACCAGCTCCAATGAAATGTCCTTTGTAAGAGTCCTTTGTAAGAGCTTGATCATGGTGTCTCTTTACAGCAATGAAAACCCTAACTAAGACACCCTATTACAGAGACCTGGCTAGAAAGTCAAATGATGTCACCATACTCTCAAAGCCTGCTGTTCTCTTTTTAAAATACATTCCACCTTTCCAATGATTGTTTCTAAAGTTCTATATGGCAGTGGACTTGAAACACATTAATTCCATTAGCAGGCTATTTCAGGAAATAGCAAGCATATTTCTTGGAAACAAATATATGTGGTCTAAAAAAAAAAAAAACAAAAAGCCACAAAGGAAAAAAAAAAAAAAAAACCTCAAGTGAAAATCTGAAAACAAAGTTGATTTTCAAACGTGATTAGAACTCCTTCCCATGACATATCAAGGGTGTCACAGCTGCTTCTCTGGTGGGAAGTTAGTGTTTGGATCTGGGACTTTAAACCAAAAGGCCTATCTTGGGATGTCACTGTAAGTAGTCTCTCTGCCTCTTAATCATCAGCAACTGCTAAATGAAGCGTGTCTATTTTCTCTGTTACATTTACTACTGGCAGCCAGGTCCTCAGTAAGTGCCCAGAAATGTTTCCATGGTTACAAAAAGCATTCAGCATCCCTCTTGTTTTGGGCCAATTTAGCTTAAAATCTATTGTGCAGAAAAATATGGCACATTAAGGAACATAAAATCAAGATCCGACATTATGAAAAGAACTCAAGATTAAACGAGAAAAGCGAGCTTGATAAGGCTTTTCAAAGAGTGCACATAAATCACAGGTTAATATGCTGTTCTTCCTCGCCTCTTTGCAAATGTCTCTTCAGCAGAATGGCTTACACTGCCTCTGGGTGTCAGGGGGAAAATAAGCACAGGAGGATTCTTTAAGATACTAACTCATAGCTCATACATACATACATACATATACATATACATATACATATACATATTATACTTTTTAAACCTACAGGTATCTTAGCATCTGTACAGCTGAGAGTCCAGTCACTCATTTGAGTGTTGCTGAGTGTTTATTCTGATTAAAGACAAACAAGAGAATTTGTTCAGTGGCTAAAAAGCAACTGGAGCAAATACATAGGTCATTTCACCTCAGGAAAAGGGAGAAAAGTGAAGGGTCCCTGGAGGCAACTTAGTGCTGTTCCTCCTTCTATAGTCATGAGTAATCTGGTATAACAAAACTGTCTCACTCAAAGGCCATGCTACAAACCCAGTCACCTCATACTCAAGAGCCAGGGTTTTGAAAACAATTTTGGGTCCTTGGGAACAGATTAGACAGACAACACAGCTTTGGAAGAAGCTAAGGAAGAGCCTGTGGCTCGTCTCATTTGTGCCTGTCAGTTCTCCACAGCCCTTTGTGTGTGGCAGAGTGTCGAATGCACATGTGATTAAGAGAGGCCAAGGTAGAACACGTCTCTTTACAGATACCCATCTTCTACCTCCACAGACACGGGTCCCTCCTGTATCTCCTATGGCTCTTTGCTTCCTGTGAAACAGAAACAGGTGGATGAGAGTCAATGTCAGAATGATGTTAAGGTTGAATTTGAAGGCTTCTCTTTTCAAGAAGAAAGGAAAAACCTAGTTTTCCCCATTTCTTCTTCCAACTACAGTAGACATCTGTAGGCACCAAACACAAAAGAAAGGGAAAAAGATGGGCCCCACCCCTCCCTCTCCTACCCTCTCTCTCTCTCTCTCTCTCTCTCTCTCTACATAGGTCTGTTTTCTTCTCTTTCTTTTGTGTTTGGTACCTACAGATGTTGGCTCTCCTCCAATCCTGAATTCCTTAGCATCGCACCTTCAGGTGTCTAGGACCTGGACTTCTATCTCTAGTAGGAAGACTGTCCACTGAACTCCAGAGCCATACCAAAGCCTTTCTTTATGAAATGCCTTCTTGGTGGAGCAGCACACTGGCAGCTCTCTGTCATTGCACATTCATGCTGAGTTACTCGGGTCCCTCCTAGCACATACTGCTCCCTCCAACGTAGTTTCAGGCCTGCTGTTAGAGCTGTTCTAATACAGAGCTTTCCTGTATCACTCTTAGGTCTTCCGTCTTCTTTGTTAATTCTCAGCTGCTTGTAGGAGGCCAAACTCTCAACACAGAAATCATAAGGATCTGAACTCTGGCCCCATGATCTGTCAGCCTATTGACATGTTAACCTTCACAGAAGTTTCTGGTTCCCTACCTTTGGAGGACCTTTTTGCCTCTGTCCATCACTCTGACTCACCCTTGAAGTCCACAGCCCTGGTCTGCAGATTTCTGACTGCTCACCTCTGACAAGATGATCTCAGAAGTTATGATATGTGTGACTGTAACTTTTCACAGACATGTCAACAGGACTAGCTAGTTGTACTTCCCATGAGTCTCAGGACTCCTTCATGGGATACCAGCTCCTCATTCATTTATCCTTCCATCTAAACACCTTTTTTTAAGGCACAAATTGAAGGTTTTAAGGCCTCTATTGCACAAAAGTTGCCCCCGAAGTCGACACCAAATGAAAACCCAGCTTGAGTTCTGAACAACTCAGAAACACCTTTATAGAAAGGGCCTAACATTAGGCAGCCTGTTCTGTTTTCCTTCCCCATATACCATGTTTTATCCTTACTCATAAATTATGTGAGAAATTAAAAAAAAACAACAACAACAACATTGTATTAGGAAACAAAATAATCAAGGTCTCTAGCTTAAGTATTATTCGATTACAATAGTTGGACTATGAAAAACCACATTACAGAGGCACTTTAGATTCTAAAGACACATTTCTAAGATGTGTCTTCTCTACCAACAGAGCTTCAGAGTACAACAGAAAAAAAAAAACAGACAAAAATGGAAATGAGAATTTACCAAGTCAACAAGGTGAGTTTCAGACTCCCAGACCTCTCTTTCACTAGTCAATTGAACAAAACAGTATCCTCCCTGCCCCCCCAAAAAATCAATAGATAAAAAAAGTATTGGAAAATGTGATAATGCACCTCAGTCAGCTTAGCTCAGCTACAGATTATATCATATTATATCATATCATACTATATTATAGTGTTTATATATTATACTGAGCACACAGAGTACTGTCTCTTTAAGTACATATAAAATAGTCTACAAGTAAACACACACCCAGGTCAGCAGAACAAATCTGAATGGTTTTTCCCCAGAAAGGTGAATATCCAACCACAAATGTTAACTTTTAAAAACTTAAGTCATAAAAAATATAAATTCAGGCTACTGTGTGGTTGAGCTAGAAATCAGCCACAAAAAAATACCTGGAATCTTCAGTGTTTGGAATCTAACCAATATAGTTTTAAACAACCACCAATGACTAAGTAAGAGGGTGCATTATAAACTAGTTTGAATGATAATGAAACCAGAAATGACACATTTGTATTTGTTGAATGCAGATAATGCATTGCTTAGAGGGGAATTTGTATCTTAAGTAGCATTCAAGTAAAAAAAATATATATATCCAAAGAAAGAATGAAGTAACAAGAGTAACAGAAACCAATGAAATTAAGAACCAGAAATGAAGGAAAAATTAATAAAAATAAAAAGTAGTTTCTTGCAGAAAATATAGACAGATTGGCAGACAATTCTCTTTACAGGCAGACCAAAGCAAAAATATCTTCAAATGTCAATTTAAAAACTAAAAAACATTAGATAATCAAGAAATAGCATGAAATAAACTCAATAGTGTTAATTAAAGTATCCTTGAAAAACACAAAATGCCAAAAATCACTTAAAAAGAAAAATCAAGATATCTATTAATTAAATTCTTATTCCAAACCTTCCCAACACAGAAATTCAAACCCTCAAAACCCTTAATTAGAGGCCCATGAGATGGCTCAGTGGGGAAAAGTGCTTGTTACCAACCATGATAGTCTAAGGTCCATCCCTGGGACCCACACAGAGGAGAGAATGGAATCTCCCAAGTTATTCTCTGACTTCGTGATTGCTCTCTGATGTTCTCTCTCCCCCTCCTTCTCTCTATTTCTATCTCTCTCTATTTGCCCCTCACACACATACACACATAAATAAAGCCCTTGGTAAAAAAAAAAAATCTGTTAAGCACTAATAAATAATAAATCTACACAAATTTTCTGGATGACAAGGAAGACAAACACTTTTGAATTCATTTTGTGAAGTCAGCATCACACACACTAAAACCAATGACACGTCAAGAGTGTCTGTTGAAACACCTCTACAAGTCAATGAACATGGAGAAGTCAAACTGGGGCCTACCTAGAACCTTCACCCCTACACACGAGTGTTCATGATACTGGAAGATACTCTGTATGGTACCAAAGGAGAAAGGTAAACACAAACCCAGCTACAAACCATTGGATCTATAAGAGTGACTGGACTAATAATGCCCTTGTGCAATAGTAGCACAAGGCTTGTGAGAATAACCAACCAACATCTGGTTCAAGCTAAGGCCCACTCCATGAGATGAAACGCATACCCAGTGCTTGCTAAGACTCTGAGACTAGATAGTCCAGGGACGTCAGAGAGATCTAAATACATCTGTTTTGCCAAAGGAACATAGCAATAAAATGACTCCAAATGACATTCTGCTCATTATGACAAAGTATTCATAGATCAGTACTTTGCTCAGCCATCATCAAAGATCATTTCTCTGCAGCAGATGGGAACAAATACAGAGAACCACAGTCAAAACATTACACAGAAAGTGAGAGACCTTACAACAATAAACCCTAAGAAGGATGTCTTCATCGCATCCCTCCTCTCAGGGCTCAGGGAACTCTGCAGAAGAGAGGCAGGAAGATTGTAAGAGCCAGAGGGAATGGAAGGCACCAAGGAATCAAGGCCTTTTAGACCAACAGGACACTGCCCATAGGAACTTACAGAGTCTGTGCCCGTATGCACAAGGCCTGCGTGGATCTGTACCAGAAGGGATCCTAAGCTGAAATGAGACATGGGAACATACATTCCAGCACTAGGCCAGAAGCTATCTCCAATTGATAACCACTGCAAATGAAAAATCAGTTTTCTCCTGGGGAGTTTCACTGGAGAAACAAACTACTCTTAAAGGCAAGCCCCATCCATACCCAGCTGTTGACAGCCAAAACAAAACTAATGTCATCTTTGGAGGTTCTTTGTCTCATTTAATGTTACATCAAGGCAGGGGTTTCCTTTTTGTGCTTTGTTTTATTTTATTTCATTCTATCTTACAGGTCCTTTGCATGTATATTATAGTTTCCAGTTTGTGGTTTTTATGGGATTCCTGAATGTTCAGATGCATGTATTTCTGCATCTATATACATAACTTGTGTTTTTTATTTGGCTTTTTTTGTTTTCTGTTGTTGTTTGTTTGTTTGATCATTTTGTCATATTCTGATTTGTTTCCTTTTTGTTTATCTTATTTTGTTATTATCCCTTAGATACCTGTTTGTGAATCCAGATGGGAAGGGAGGTGGGGAAGAAATAGTAGGTGTAGGAGGAAGCAAGACCATAAGTAGAGAATATTGTATAAAAAAAAATCTTATTGTCAATAAAAAAAAAAATGGTACTGGTTTAAAGTTGTCACCATAGCTCCCACACCTTAGCTAGAGAACATGTCACAGATCAGACACCTTCTGCAGTATTAATGAAAAGCGTCTTCAGAGTGTCTGACCACGGTGGTTCTCTGTGTGCACTGCTGAGCTTTCATTCCAGCCCTGAGAAATCCCACACGGCTCCAGCCCTCCGCCCTGGGCTGTAAGTCATTGCTATACTGATCTTGTCACTGTTTGTGTACATGGCCTGTTGTCTCCCGCCACTGTTGAAAACACTCACCCTGCCTTCCATGTCCTCCACTGTGACTTCCCTTAGTAGATGTGCCCTTCTCAGACCACCCCACCCCCACCCCCACAGGCAGGACTAGCATCTGTTCTTCCTGCCACCCAGCTCCAAAGCACATTTAAGTCTCCATGTGCACTTACTCTGTGGCTTCATACAGAATGCATGCGTGCATGTCCGTGTCTAGGCCTGCTTCTCATTTTAACTGCAAACCCAGAGGGTGAAGAATACAGTTTCAATTTTCCTTTCATTTCTGCAAGCACCTGGCAATAACAAGTCACCTGCTTGGTTTTAAAGAGGTATGTGTTGAATTATTTAGAGGTTAATCAAAAATAACAGCAGCAACTCATACTTAGTAATATAGAATTCAGGGGAGGAAGGAGTGCAGGTAGATTATATCCAAGGACCTGGGTTTCATCTACAGTACCACAAAAGACAGGTTCACATCAAAATGCCTGACAACAATTCATGGAAAAGTCCTCGGCAAAACACCAGCCAGTCACATACATCAATGTACGAAAGTAGCGACATAGCCTGGAAAGAAGGATTTTGTATGTGCTACCTTGGTCTAGTTCAACATCTCAAAAATAGCCAGTGTGACCCGCTGCAACATGGCAAACAAGAAGGCTCTCGTGCATATTTCAGCTTCACACACACACACACACACACACACACACACACACACACACACAAACACCTGTTTAGCCTCAATATTCTCTTTTGACAAACATCCAGCCAACAGGTGCACAGGACCTTCTTTAAGCTCTTTAGCCATGAAGTAGTCATGAAAGCTTTCTGCCGAGTGGAAGACTAAGAATGTGCTCTCTCAGCATTCTAGTTTAATCTGGTCACAGACAGAGGACCCAGCATGACCAGATAAGAAAAAGGATGGATGAGTTTGATTCTTGGAGGGAAGTAAAACTAGGGACATGTGAACGATCCCTCCGTAGACAAACCAATTAACAAACTGGTGCATGCTTCCAACGGGACAGGATTTCAGCAACATCAAGGGGCCGTCTTATGGGCAAAGCTGGAAAGTGTTACAGTGAGTGAAGAAAGCTAGATTTGAAAGGACACAAACTCCATCGTTTCACTTAGATGGCATTCGAAAACCACTAACAGCAACAGTAATCACAATACAAATCTATTTTCTTTCATTGAAAATTGATTTTTTTTTTCATATAATATACTCTACTTGGTATCCCATGGTATCAATATGGTATCCTAAAAATGTTGTCTCCCTCAAACAAGAAAGAAATTAATGACTTTGTCTGGGTATGAATAATCTACTGATGTGTATGGACTATGTACGTGCACATATAATGATACAGAAAAATGTATCAAGTCGTGTTCGCCACAATGTGGAGGTGGATGTGAGGACTGCCTACAGAAAGAAGTCCAGGACTTCCTTGAGACAATGAAACTGTTCTGTGCCTTGCTTGAGGCAGTTGTTACAAGATTCTCTAAACAGTAACAAAACAGTAGTGGACAGGCTAAGGTAAATTTCATCTTGTGAAAATCATGTTTCTACTAGGGAATAAAGAAGTATGCTCTAAGATCAAAACACCTAAACTCTGTCTTCTGCTTGGTGGAGCACAGCAATGTTCTGCAACGGTACTAAGAGCGACTCTACCGCAGAAGGATTCGTTCTCCTTTTGCCAAGTCCTACCATATCACAGCTAAGGTGACACTCACCATGGCTGGTACAGACAGGAAGCTACACCATAGCCTTTGTCATCTGACTTGAAGGTTTGGCTTAATTAATGTTTGCATTTATATTTTACAGTTATGGAAATTAACCAAAAGAAAAATCACTGCCCGGCCTCTATTAAGGCAAATCCATGTAAATTTTAAACACCATACAAATTAGGCAAAAATTCTCTAAAATCAGAAGAAAATTTCAACTTGAATCTAAAATTCTACCAACTATATTACAAATAACTTTAAAAGACTCAAAACACTGATTTGCCTGCCTGATTTCACCAATTCATTCCAGGATTTCATTCAGTAAGAATTAAGAAAGCATTGTATGGGTGGGGGCGGGACTTAGCCTTTAAATTGCTTGCTACAAAAACATGATGACCTGAGTCTGGATGCCCAGAACCAACACGTGTGAAAAGCCTAGGCTAGGTGTGTACTTATAACCCTAGTTTTGGGGCCAGCAATGACAGAATTTGCTGATCAGCTACTCTAGCTAAATAGACAAGCCTCAGGTTCAGTGAGAGACCCTGTTTCAAAATACATGAAGAGCAACTGAGGAAGGCACTCGGTGTTTGGACATGTTCACATGCACAAGCACATATACACATAAGAATACGCATTCACACATGCTCATGCAGTGAGAAAAAAAGTGTTATAAAAAGAATAAGATACTTTGTTTCCTTATCCACCAAGATCCCATGTGTCTGGTAAGACTTTTACCTAAAAGGCGACACTAGGAAGAATCATTGAAAATAAAGAGACAATATGGTATCCTAGAAAGGTTGGCTCCCTCCAACAAGAAAGGAATTAATGACTTTTCTGGGTATGAATAATCTGCTAATATGTATGGACTATGTGCATACACACACATGACACACATACTCCATCCCCTCACCTCAGGCTACCATTTGCCTCTGTCTCTGGGACTACTCTCCATGTTAGAAGATTACAGTCATGAAAAATTTATGCTGAAACATATGCCTGTATCTTTCCCAGAGTTAATTACATTTGTATTACATCCATGGCACTTTTATTAAAGCCCCGCTCTGTGCTCAGTTCTGACAAAATAAAGTATCATAGGCAACTCTTATTAACTGTGTCCTTATCATTCCAGGCTAAAATCAAATGAAAGCATCCTATTTCAAAGATCTCCCATCTACTGGCATCTCTCATCCCATCCCAGTCAGACACTGTGAGAAGTATTCTTGGAGTGTTATCAACTACAAATTCTGCAACAAGTATGGCTGTTTGCACAGGATTTCACGCTGAATAATATAGTAACATCTAGAAATTCCTAACCTAGAGGGAAGGGGTGGGGAAAAGAACATTTTTAAAGATATTTTAAAAACCATGGCATGTGCACAGGGACTTCTCAAACAGAACCCTCAGATTCATTTTAAGCTTCTCACTTGCTCAGAACTATTATTTTGAAAGATGGAGCCCAAACATGGATCTTGTAAGGCTTCACAGAACAAAAATATTCCTATGGATTGTATCTCTCAATCAGAAGCTAGGATGAGGGGATGTGCAAGTAGCAAAGAAAAAGGTAAAATCAATGCTTACAATCAATACTTAAAACAAATCCATGTGGAATTCTACAAGGCATCTGGAAGAGCACAGAAACAATGGGACTGACCAGCTTACCTTGCTTTCTTCCATTAAAGTTTTCTAAAGTGCCAGGGAACTGGGTGTCAGAGCCATGCTGAAGGGCACATCTCTGCCTCTCAGAGTGATGTTCTTCCTCGGTGATAGAAGAAAGCTCATGTGAGGGCTTCGGGCCCCCTGGGATCTTATTGGGCCACTGGAGTATTACAGAGCTTGAGTCTTTGGCTTGCTGACCAAGTCTGGGGCTTGGTGTTTGGACAGAGTCCTGCCGATCACTATTAGAGCATGAGAGATGGTCCTCTTCAAGAAACAGGGAGCTTGCCTCCTCTGGACTCCCACTGTCATCCTGTTTCTCATCTTCCAAGCAGGTTTCCTGAATCTGAGTAGCATCTAAGTCCTGCTCTGGCTTATCACTCAGTGCTGAGTCGTGTTTGCTAAGAAGAACCAGTGAAGCAGATAACGCTTCCCCGGCTTGCTGGAGAGCTTCATAAACTCGGGATAGCCAGGAAGACAAAGGTTGGAAGAAGTTCTGGACATCCTGAGACGCCATGGTCAACACCATGATCAACCTTGTTGTCTCCAGAGTCCGCTTATTTGGTTCCTCAACTCGGAACTTATATAAAACACAGAATGAGCATGATGAGAAATTTAACTGGAGGTCTCTCTTTTTTTATAACAGGCAAAACTTTATTAATATACACATAAAGAAAACATGTGCAGTACGTAAGCACCGTTGGAAGAAAGTAAAACCAGGCAGCATGCTGGTTCTTGCACCAAGGTCTATGGAGTAGGTCTTTGCAGGGAACAGAGCAACTGTGTTTGACAGGGTGGTCTCTTAATGGCTGTGACCATTTCAGTTTCAACACTTCTCAGCTGAAACAGAGGAAAGACATGCTCACACCTGTTAGAGTCACAACTGCAGACCCATCACCAGATACCTGTAATCAATGTCAAGCAGCATTTGGAGGACAGAGAGAGATTATACTGAACTCTCATGATGGCTAAATAAAAATGACTTTGAAAATCTAAATGTGGGTTCTACCCACGCTTGTATACCTCCCCACACTCATGCACAAATTCCATTAGCAATAACAGATTCTAGTCATGTGGACTGAGAGAAGTCTGCTCCCCATAGACAAGCTTAACAGTGTGAGAAGAGTAAAGAAATCCATGGGAACAGCCAGTTAGGCATGACACTTCAAAATGCAAGAAAAACTGGAGGGTTCGTGCACAAACATGCAGACCCCAGAGAGCTAACGAACAGGCATCTCTGTTTTGAGACACAAAGGTTTATCCTCTCCAAGGAAATATGTGTCTGGAATTTAAAAGCTTCCAACAAATCTTAAAAATAGAGTTTTACAGTTTTATGCAATCTCTAGAAATGGTGTCTATTCTTGGGGAGAAATCACACTGAAAATGTGTGCACGGCAAATGGACCATCCAGCTTCTTGGTATCTTCTGCCTTTGTCTGTGGCCCTGTCTCCTTAAGTTAGCCCTCTGCAACTTGTTTGTCTTCTAAAACATTCTATAAGATTCATAGTCTGAAAGAAGTCACTCGGGAACATCCATAAACCAGCAGGGCACTGTAATGGTCAAAAAGAATATGCCTATGTTTTTACAGTCATAGGCAAACACAAACCTAGGCAGATTTACGTATATGCATAAATATAGGTATCCCGTTACTATCCCAGTGTAAGATAAGTGTTATTATTTGTTTCTATGATAGCAACATCTTCCTCAGACAGTCCCCCTCTAACAGTCTATTTGCAAACACTCAGGACTCCATTGCTTCTTCTCACCTCCAATTACACTCACCAGTGGAGAAGGCTGGCCCATCCCTACTCTTGTTTCTTTGGGTGGTTTTGGTTTCTTTGAATTGACCAGTTGATCTGTTGGGTGGTCGGCTGATTTGAGATGGTTTCATGTATCCTGGGCTGATGTTCAACTTGCAAAATAGCCAAAGATGACCTTTAGCTTATAATCCTTATGCTTTCATATCCTGAGTGCTAGGATTACAGACATACAGTGCTGGGAACCAAACCCAGGGCTTCTGTATCCAGGGAGCATGGTTAACAAACTACACCCCAGGTTCAACTCTGTTTTAATTTTAAGCTTTTATAAACTCAAAATACACATCTCCAGTCCTTCACTCGCTCTTTCCTTACTCTTCTCACAAATTCAAATCAGTGTCATGCAAACTTTGGTAGTTCTGAGTCATCTAACAAAATAACAAAACACAGAAAGGTCTAGGCTGGCTGCAAAAATAAGCCTGGCTAAAACCTCTGTGTTTCCATTATCTTCCCCGGAAGGCCAAACCCCTACTAAAGGTAGATTTTTACCAAACAAAAAGCAACAACAACAAAATACTGTTGTAAGCAAATAGCTGTATGCTACACATTAATGTGCCACCAAAATCTTAAATTTAGTTATTTCAAACCCAGTATGTCACTTTGCTGTGGGGAGTCACCTCTTGGGTCACAAGACCTCATGACTGTGAGTCTCTCTCTTTAACCCTCTCCCTTTCTGTTCCTTCTAACCAATCTCCCATCAGCCTTCATTCTGCAAGCTATCACCTTTCACATGACCATGTTCTCTCACACCACCAACTCATATCATTCAGTCTCTTCCATCAAACCCACATTTGGGGTTACTGCCTCTTCACACCTGGAACGGAGGCTCCATGGAGAATGAAGGCCATCTGTTTTGTTCTGTCTATCTCAGTGCCTAGACATGTATTGAACACACTGTAAGCAAATCACTAGTCAATAAATTCACAAATCTCCCTAGAATCATGCCTGGAACAGTGCTCAGTAAAAATTACTTACACAATAATTTTGTTAAAAGTAATAAATGAAACCTACTCAAAGCTCTGTTGTGAAGCTCTTCGATGGTGTTATTCCACAAATTTTCTATTTAGTACATTTTCCTGTCAGCATTTGTTCCACTCAATTTAACAACCCACCATTTTGGGTTGTCTTTGCTGCTGGGATGGCTTCATTCCTTTTACATTTGACCCAGAAAGTATTTTGCCGAAACAACAGTGCTTCAGGGTGTTTGAGACCTGGAAATTCTCTCTGAGAAAACAGTGGCTTTAGCCACTTACTCCTGTCCTTACAGTGCATGCAGCTCCACCTTTCATTCTAACAGAATGTCCAGCTGAACATGGGCTGATCCCAAACAAACTGCCACAGAGTGGGGAGTCAGCCATTCCTTATCATCCCTCACTGTGAGAACCTGTATTCCAGTCACGCTGATACTCTGAGTATTTCACTTTACCTTGATTTTTCTGACTTTTGTTTTCCCCAGGATGCCTTCACACCTAGCCTGCGTCAGTTTTAAATTGAAACTCTAATAGCTTTTCTTCATCTGTTGATTCTTCATCTACAACCAAAGACATGGTCTCAGAGCACTTAGAATATGATTTTATGTTATAAAATTGCATGCATTTGTCAATATTCTTCTGATGGGTTAGTACTTCACAAGGTTTGGAAGTATTTTTATAAGTTACAGCTTCAGAACCCACGTGAATCAGGAAGGAGTTCTGAACATGCTGAATGGATGGATGGATGGATACATGGATGCATAGATACATGGATGGATG
>JANHMN010000022.1:3716702-3752853 GCA_030674055.1 Rhabdomys pumilio | reverse complement strand
GATGGATGGATGGATGGATGGATGGATGGATGGATGGATACATGGATCATGGATGGATGGGTGGATGGATGAGTGGCTGGATGGTAGGTTTGTGGATGGAAGGGAAGGTTGATGAAGGTACTAATTAAAATGCTTAAAGCCAAATAGTCTTGATTCTGTCATTTACCATCTGTAAAGTGGAAAACCCATACACCACCAGTTCTTCCTTTCTTCTCTAAAATTCAAGAACATACCAGATAGGCCAAAGAGCATAGTGGATAGAGCTAGATATATTGAAAATAAAACTGCCTATTTAGTGATGAGTTCTGAATCTTTGTTAATATTCACTACTGTATTATCTTGAAACAATGAAAGAGAGACCAAATCTCTACCTATAGAGAGGAGGGGGTTGTTGAGTTGTATTCTAAAACATTGAAGAACATTGAAGAAGGAACAGCACCTGAGTCTGGACACAGAGCATTACCTAGTCAGCAATACTGGGCACTGCTCATACTAAATAAACCTAAAGCCAAAAGGATATCAGTACAGACAAGGAAGCCATGGAGACATAATTAAGTAAATGTCCACTTGACTGAGAGGACACACCAAGGGCGATGCAAATCTGCACTTGGAATACTTTCTTATAGCTAGTGAGATGGATGGCTTCTGGTGGTGTGTGTGTGTGTGTGTGTGTGTGTGTGTGTGTGTGTGTGTGAGAGAGAGAGAGAGAGAGAGAGAGAGAGAGAGAGAGAGAAATTATGTTACTATAATTATTAAAAAACACTCTATCTAAAAGCAACTTGGGTAGAAAATAGAAAAGGCTTGATTTAACTTTAAACCTTTAAACCTCCAGGAAATAACCCATTATGGAAGGAAGTCATACCAGAACTTAAGGTAGAAATCTGAAGCAGAAACCACAGATTTCTGTTTCCTGGCTCATACTCAGGTAGCTTCCTTGTATAGCCCAGAATCACCTGCCCAGTGACTGCCCCTGCTCATGCTAGGCTAAGGCTTCTTAGACCAATTATCAGTCAAGATAACGCCTCCAGACAGACCCATAAGCCAACATGATAAAGACAGTTACTCAATTAAGACTTTTTTTTCAGGTTGTTCTAGGCTGTGTCAAGTTGACCATTAATATTAATAAGGAAACAAACAAACAAAAACAAATAAACAAACAAAGATTCTGTCCAGATCCTTGGATTAGAAGGAAAAATACATTGAAAATCTTAAAAGGGCTCAATACTGGATTAAAGTAGTTATTGGTGATTTATCATTATGAGAAATATAAAATTAAAAAAAAAAAAAAACAGAAATGTATGTGTGTGTCGAGTAAACGTGTATAACACATAAGTTCTTATTGGAGGGGGGCTAGAAAGGTTTGCTACCTTTAAAAGTACTCAAAGTAATCTGGAATCTAAGAAAAACAATTAGCGACAATTGATAACTACAGAGGAAACGAACGCCATTGGTGGATTTCCAAGGAGGCCCTAACTTTAATTAGAATTCTATTTTAATTGTTACAGTGGTTAACTGAACTATGACCATTTCAAATAGAAAATTACTAAACAGAAAACAACAGAATTGTGTTTCCATATGAGAAAACTATGAAATTATTGAGTTCTGTGCTTTCTCAAATATTTTTTAAAATCTCCACCAAAGACAATTGTGTACAGAAAATAAAAATAAAGGCTATCAGTTAAATCATTTTGACCTCATTTTCTTGTAATGACAGCTTCTTACAGGGGGCAGGATGAGTTATAATCTAAGAAACACCCGTTTGTAGAAAACCATAAAAATATACGGTAGAAAGTGTGCATGCCTGTGTCAGTCTAAAAGTTTGTGAGCACCTGGAGCGTGAGCTGTAATAAGCTACATTCTAAAAGACAAGAAAATGCTGCCAATAGTATAATTTCCAGGTAACCAAATCCTAAGTCAAAATCGTCTACAAATCTGCCTCTACCACGCGTGAATGTTTAGCATTTTTTGAAAGCTAAATCACCTCGGAAAAACCTCTTCTCAGTCTTGAGCATGGTTCATAGGGCAATCTAAGAAAAAGACAGGAACACTGGATTTTATTAGAGTGTCTCTTCACAGGCAGCTGTCAAAAACCTTCCCTTGTCTACGGAATGTCAGTTATTTTCTATTGACACACTGGCCTTGAAGCTAATTAAGTCGACCATTATCAAGCCTGATGGAGAAAGTCATTTTGAATTCAACCCTAAGAAGGTTTGAAAGATGAATAATGCATGCTGTGAAAATAAGAACTACAAAACGGGCTGCCATCCATCTTTCACAGGATTCAGAAGCATCCACAGGTGTTTTCTTTTAAAAGCAAATTTGTTATGTGGGTAGAAATACATGCCATTGAAATGAAATACTTACTGAAGCATTTGTTCAAAGTGTGTTGGCATCTTAACAAATGTAAAAATGGACTACTGGGGCAGGAGACACGGCTTAGTCAGTAAAGAGCTTGCTGCTCAAGCAGAAGGTCACGAGTTCAGTACTCACCAGGTTGCCAAGCAGAGAAACACATATTTGCAATCCCAGAGCTGAGGAGACAGAAACAGGAAGATCCCAAGGGCTTACTTGAGGGTCTGCCTAGCCAAACTGGTGAATCCAAGTTTCCTGAGGGATTCTGTTTCCAAGAGTAAGGTAAAAAGCAATGGAGGCAGAACATTTAATGTTAACCTCTACCTTATAGACGCATTATGTGTACACCCACACTCACGTACAAACACACTCATACAACACACACACACACACACACACACACACACACACACACAGCAAAAGGTAGGGCTATCAGAGAGTCTTTATGCAGTAATATGGAAACAACACAGCCACACTGTCATTGAAGGATCGTGGACCCACCTTGACTATTGGTTTTGGTGCAGGGGAGAAATGACAACAGTGGATATAAATCAAAATGAGAACTTCCCTATAATTAAAATACATATTCACCAGTTAATGATGAGAACAATGAGTCAGAAAGAAAGTGAGGAGGCGATAGAAGGAGATAGATAGATAGATAGATAGATAGATAGATAGATAGATAGATAGATAAATAGATAGATAGATAGATAGATGGAGACTTTTACAGTCATTGTAAAGCAAGGCTACCTTGGATCCACCCCTCAGTTATTATGAATCATGAGCGTGTACCTGGGCACCAGTATGTTCTCATTCATAAATAGAGATCATGACTCCCCACACTACAGCTCACCCTGTAAACTATAGTACACAATGTTTTTAAAGTGCATAGAAAGCAGCCAGTGTGTAGCGGGCACTTAGTATCAGGCATTCATTATGCTGAATTTTTGGGATGTTTTACAAGGTAAAAATATATTGAACCCTTATAATCTTTCTGGTATGTTAATATCTCAGGTAAGAGTGGTTATCTAACGTGTTGTTATAGACAATATTTCTGAGAACTTACATACATAAAAACTTGTGTAAAAGACAACTTTCCCCTTTTACAGATGAAACACTGAGGCTCGGGAAAAGATCTGTGCCTTGCTCCGACATTAATTATCTGGATTAAAGAACAGAAATGGTGTTCTAATTCTCTACTGTTGAATTTCAAACTACTCCAAACCTTTATAAAAGGCCAGTAAGACTGGTGATTCTAAAATATTAAAAGTGGGACTATTCTCTTAGGAAATGGCAAATGTTGAGTTCAAACTGATGTCTGTCTGACTTGGAGGTTGGCGGTTTTTTACATTGTTTGTTTATTCACTTTAGGGGGCAAGGCACTGTGGAGGTCAGAGAAAGCTTACAGTACTCTGTTTTCCCCTTCCAGAACTTAATTCCAGGGATCAAATGCAGGCTACCAGACTTGCCAGCAAGCCCCTTTACCTGCTGAGGCCCCTCACCAGCTCCTGACTTAGAGGGCTGACCTCATTCCATTTCTACTTAGCCTGTTTCACTAATGGAAATCATTTAAAACATGAGAACTGCTGCAACTAATTTTCCAAAGTAAGTGTAATAAAGAAAAAAATATCTTCCATTGCTCTCTAAGTCATATAAGACTTCCATTAAAATCCATTTCTAACCTTGACAGAACAAATAAATGTCTTCTGTATGCCTGAGTAGGACAATGTAAAAGAAATTAGACTTAGTTCAACCGAAATGTGAAGCTGCTCAGATTTTTGCCATTATGGTGATGACACTTCTTAAATACTCAGATTTCATGAGCCCTTTGAGTAGTATTGAGTATCTATTACAGCTAAAGAAATTTAAATATGCTCCATGAATACCCACTGGTTGTCTCGAAAACAGGCAAGGTTCTCTGTGGCTCCAGACGGACTACTGAACTCAGCCTCGGCAGCAATTTTCTAAAAGAGACTGTTGCTACTCTTGGACAGAAACCCATTTTCAGACACATATTAAGATCTTAAGGATGGCTAATATATTTAATTAATATTTACCTTTTAACAATAAAGCCTAGGTGACTCCATTTTTTAAGACCACTGGCTGCTCTTCCAGAGGGCCTGGGTCTCATTCTCAGCACCCACATGGTGGTTCACAACCATCCGTAATGCCAGTTCCAGGGGATCTGACAATCTTCTGACTTCTGACCTCTGCTGTCACCAGACACACTTGTGGTACACATAGACACACACACACACACACACACACACACACACACACACGTAGACAAATCTATATACATAAAAGCCTAAAATAAAATTTTAAAAGATAAAGTCCATTTCAAGTTATCAGCATGGGCTCTCTTCCATGAGCGTGGCACCCACATCCCAAGACCATTGACTCATATATCCACGAGGCCCCCACATCCCAAAACATACACACATCAACAAGTCCCCGGTGAAGAAGAGTAAGGAACCTCAAATAGTATCCATACTGAGGTACAATACAATTGAAAACTGATGTGATAAGATTAGGAAAAGAAAAAATTAATGGGAAAAAACCCCAAATAAAGATATCAAGACCATTGGTCTTATCCCAAGAGAAGAAAAACATTTGTGTCACTTGGAAACACATTAGGCTCCAAAATAAGGAGAAAACAACGGAACTCTGGTACTTGTAACCCCCTTGAGACAGACAAAGCAAAACTCAGAGTGTCAGCATTATGTGTTTGTTAACTGTAGATGTAGCCAGCCCTCTGGAAATGTGGTTAGAGAGATGACCACTCAGAATCTCACTGCTTGATACAGCTGATTACTTTCCATAAGAGAAATATGAAATTGTATTTCCTTGCAATTCACGGGGTTGTCATAATACACAGGAGCCTCGTCATCACTCAACTGCTGCTGTATTTACGATTGGCCACCAAGGCTCACTCGTTCTTCTGTCTTGAATTTATTGGTCTTTATTGATTGTTGCTTTGTCACAACACAGCTATCAGCTGAATTCAAGTCACCTTGACTCCATCCCATTCCACTTAGTGGCCTCTTCAAGGACCTCCCCACATCCACTTAACCACACTTCCCCGGGATAACTTCTAATACTTTTCCAAGATGCATGCCTGATGAGACGGCTTAGCATTTAAACCGATGTGCCATAGTGATGGCTATTCTTGGTCGTCAACTTGGAACTAATTAGAACCCAAGCAGCTGAGCACACCTCTGAGGGACTGTTTCTTAATTAAACCATTCAAAGTGGGAAAGGCCACTTTTAATCCAGAGCTTGTGAGGTGGGGAGATACACTTAATCTAGATTTCTGAGGTGGGAAGGTCTACCTTTAATCTGGACCACACCTGCCGGCACCCTCTAGAAAAAGCATGGAAGAAGGAAGCTCATGCTCTCTGCTGCTTATCTCACTCTCAATGGCAAGTCTGTTCCTTTCCTGGCATTAGAACCTACTTCTTCAGGATTCTGGGGTATACTGAAGACCAGCTGAGATATCCAGATATACACCTGAGACATACAGTGGACTGAACACTGATAGATTCATGGACCTGTTGCTATGCAGCCACCGTTGCACTAGCTGGTCCATGGCCTGTATCCATTCTATCATCTCTGCTCTAGAGAACCCTGACAATACATCCGTCATTCTTACCATCATGACCTACTCCAGAGGACTCTGAAGGGTGTGTGCTCCAGCCCTTTCCTGTTGACTTGCTGTCTACACCTGCACAACCTCCTGGAATTCTTCGGCCCCTTCGATGAAGTTCTCTTGCCTCTGGGATTCCCCAACTCCCACCCAAAAGCACCCACTAATCTCTTTATAGTTCTCAGTTTACACTTTTTCAGAATTCTTTTCCTTCCCCCTGAACCCAAACTAAATTAAGCCATCCTGAAATACTCTCTCAAAGTACCTCTTTTTTAAAATAAACTTTGTTTTCTCCTACTACTCCTTCCCATGCCCCCTCTCCCCTCCAGCTGGTTCCCTTCTCTTACATGGTTGACCCCTTCTGCTCTCTTAAATCATGTGTATTTCATTAGCCTGTTTCCTACCTCTCTTAAGATCTCATTCTCTTCTCTCTTGATCTAGTTACATGCCCTGCACATATGTAAATATATTCACACTTACACATGCATACGTATATGTAATTTTAAATCTAGATTCTATGAATGTATGAAAGGAAACATGTAGTATTTACTTTTCTATAGTTCAGTGCTCCACCACTAAGCTATAACTCTATATATTCCTTTCTGAGTCTGGCTTCTTTCTCTTTTTTATTGGTTTATTTACTTACATTTCAAATGCTGTCCCCCTTCCCTGCCTCCCCTCTGCAAACTCCCATCCCCCTCTGCCCTGCTTCTATAAGGGAGCTCCCCCACCCACCTATCCACTCTGGCCTCACCACCCTAGCATTCCCCTATGCCGGAGCATCAAGCCTCCACAGGACCAAGGGCCTCCCCTCCCATTGATGCCAGATAAGGCCATCCTCTGCTACATATGCAGCTGGAGCCATGGATCCCTCCATATGTACTCTGGTTGGTGGTTTAGTCCCTGGGAGCTCTGGGCAGGGGGTGGGGGGTCCCGTTAGTTGATATTGTTGTTCTTCCTATAGGGTTGCAATCCCCTTCAGCTCCTTCAGTCTTTCCCCTAACTCCTCCATTCAGGTCTCTAGGCTCAGTCCAATGGTTGGCTGTGAGTATATGCATCTGTGTTGGTAGGTGCTGGCAGAGCATCTCAGGGGGCATCTATATCAGGCTCCTTTCAGCAAGCCCTTCTTGGCATCAGCAATAGTGTTAGAGTTTGGTGTCTGCAGATGGGATGGATCCCTAGGTGAGGTGGTTCTGGGCCTTTCCTTTAGTCTCTGCTCCATTTTGTTGTCCCTGCATTTCCTTTAGACAGGAACAATTTGGGGTTAGAATTTTTGAGATGGGTGGGTAACCCCATCCCTCAACTGGGGACCGTGCCTATCTAGTGGGGTGGTCTCTACAGGTTCTATCTCCCCCATGTTGGATATTTCCACTAATGTGATCGTGTTGGGTTCTGGGAACCTCTTGCTTCCCTGGAGTCTGGAACTTTCCAGTGGTCGCCCCACCCCGTTCTCTACCCCGACTGCTACATATTTCTATTCATTCTCCTGGCCCTCTGGACTTCTCTCCTGTCTCTTCCCATACCTGATCCTGCTCCCCCTCTTTGGCTTATTTCTTTAAATAGATTTATTTCCAGATCTTCGTGCAAATGCCATGACTCTTCTTTATGGGTGAATAAATTCCATCATTTGTGTGAACCACATTGTCTTTATCCACGCATAACTGCTGAAGGGCATCTACACTGGAAAAGTGACTCGTGGTGACAGAAACCACAACCGCAGATGACTATTGAGAGACTGGTTCCATTTCCTGGCTATTGTCCATAATGCAGACATATATGTGGATATGCAAGTGTCTCTGAGGTATGTTGCTTTGGAGTCCTTTGGGTGCGTGCTGAAGAGTGGTCTAACTGACTAATATGTTGGATCTACTTTAGGATATTTTCTTGAGCCTCCATTTTGATAAGTGGTCACACAGTTCTCCTTCCCACCAGCAGTGTGTACGAGTCCCTCTTTTCCCACATTCTCACTCTCCTTCTTCATTTCTTTTCTTGATAATAGGTATTCTGCTGGGGGTAAGATGGCCTCTAATGCAGTTTTAACCTACATTTCCCTAATGGTTAAAAGCACTGATTATTTTTAAGGATTGATTAATACTTCTTATTCTTAATAGCACACATTATATATAGTTTAATAATATATAAATGTCATTTGCTAGTGACGTATGTATTTCTTTTCACGTTTGTTTTCTTTAATAAATTAGAATTTCCATGAAGTCTGGTAGCGGGCTGATATTTGTCTTTGTTGTGTTATCAGCATGCAGCCGGGCACCTGATGGTCACAGAACAAGCAATCAATATTTCTGAATATTGAATACATATCGTTGTTGTGCTGGCTAGCTTCTTGTCAGATTGACACAAGCTAGAGTCCTCTGAGAGGAGGGAATCTTAATTGGGAAAATGCCTCCATAAGATTAGTCTATAGGCAGCCTGCAGAGCATTTTCTTACTTAATGATTGATACAAGAGGACCTAGCCTACTGTGGCTGGTGCCATCCCTGGACAGGCGGTCCTGGGGTGCATGAGAAAAGAAGCTCACAAAGATTCAAACTAAATGAGGCCCCAGCACTGAGAAAGAAGTGGACACAGGCTCCCACTCAGACCCAAGAAGCTACAACGGATATCTGCTGGCAAAGGGAAAATTAGTTTTCGCCAGTGGAGTCTCACTGGGTATATTAACACACACCAGGATAGGCTTCATGCCCAGGAGTATTTGGCTAACACAAAACAAACTCGGTAGTATTTTTGTAGAGTTTTGCCTCATTTTGTATTGTTTGGATATTCCTTCTTTGTTTTATTGGTCTTTTGCTTGTATGTTTTAGTTTCTGTTTTTATGGGTTTGGGTGTGTTTCTTCTTGTTTTGTTTTGTTTTGTTTTTTTAAAGAGTGAGAAAGAGATTGAACACAAAATTGAGTAGATATGTAGATGGGGGTTTTCTTGGAGAACCTGGGGGAGGGGAAACATCAAAAATTATGAAATTGTTTTCAATTTATAAAACCATAAACAGTATGAGTATAAAGTCCTGGGAAGCACGGCAGTCAGCCCCACCCCTCCCTCCGTGGCCTCTGCATTAGCTCCCGCCTCTAGGGTCCTGCCCAATTCGAGTTGCTGCTCCAACTTGTCTCACCAATGACACGTGACCTGAAACCTATAAGCTAAAATAACTCCCCCCACCAAAGTTGTTTATGGCCACAGTGTTTTACCACAGCAATAAAAACCCTAACTAAGATGGCTACAGAAATGCAAAAGTGTATTTTATATGCTTCTTTCACTTAGCATTTTGTCGTATTTCTGTAGCCTGTTATGTTTTCCGCTTGTAGTGATTTAAGATTTTGAAAACTAGCATTTTCAACTAGAGCGTCAAAGCTCTTTCTCAGATTAACAGCCGATCTGTGAGAGGCCTCACCTTTAGGACTGTGCAATCCTTACAGTGCGAAGAGTCTCTGCCCTGTCACAGTGAGAACAATGGTCACTGGGATCCCATGCCTGTCACACCACTGAGTTTCTCAGGACTCGGGCTTATTCCTATATTTTCTACAAAAACAAAAGAGGTGATATACCTTCCTTACTCAGAATCATAATCTCACAGTCACTCCTGTGGAAAACTAGTACTGCCTAAACACGACAGTAATAAAATAAAAACAAGTTTGTTCTTTTGTTTGTTTGGTTGGTTGTGTAGAGTGAAAATTTATAAAGACCATTTTATAAAATATATACAGGCTCACTAGTTCTAGAAGGCGGAACTGAATGTAGGATTTCAGGCCTTCACTGCCCTGGGATACATCCCGGGAAGAGTATTAACATTCCTCAAGCCTCAGGGAAAAGAACCCACCTATGGGTGGGGAAAGCCCAAAGCAGGAAGACACATTCCTGACAAAGAAAGATGCAAGTCATCTGGGTGGTCCCAAGAACTAACTAACTTTCCACTGTTCTTGGTTACTCCCCCCACCCCCACTTGAGGTCTTCCCAGTGTTACAGCCTACTACAGTTCAAAATTTGTAATACAATCAATCATGTGTAACCGCACCAAATTTCCCCTCCCCCTCCCCAACCCCTATCTATAAATATCCCAAGCATCCTGGGCTCAGGGTCGAAGCCTCTATCCCCTGCCTGGGATACGTTTTGACTCGAGGGCCCTTGTCATTAAACTACCTTTTGCAATTGCATCAAGAAGGTCTCTCGTGTGTCCTTGGGTGGGTGCTGATCCTGATTTGAGTGAGGGTCTCTCTTTGGAGACCTTTCAGTTGTTTTTTGGGGGGGTTTTGTTGTTGTTGTTGTTGGGGTTTTTTTGTTTTTTTGTTTTATTTTGGTTTGTTTTTGTTTTTGTTTTTAATAAAAGGTTAAGGAAAAAATTGGGGATATAACTCAATGGTAGAGGGTGTCCCTGTGCATGCTGGGTTCCATCACCAGCACCATAATAAATAATTTAGAAACAAGAAATGACTCTAAGCAGCACTAGACAGGTGAGGCATCATTCCTAGGTCTATAAGCAGTGATGACTTGTGTGGATGCTCTCATTTCTTCTGCAAAGTAGAAGCGCACCAGCCTCTGATAGTCCATGAACATAGCAGCCCGACGGAGTTTGGGAAAACATCCCGATGCCCCATTCTTTGGGTTTCTTATTGCTGTTCATACCAACACAACGGTTGGGTCAAACATATCTATGATACAGATAAATTATTAGAATTTCTGGCACTTGCCAAATAGAGCAAATGATAGTAGTTAGTCAAGAAATAAGTGTTGGATCAAAATGAACTATATTCAGATTGGCTTCCATAAATCAGATTTGTTTAATCAAGAAGCTATTAAAACTACAAATAAGGGTTTTTTTTTTTTTCATTTTACACTATTTTCAAACTGTTGGCTGAACAAGCTGCTTCCTGAAGGTGATGTTCATATCGTGCCTGGAGTCTCAGTGAGTCCCTGTTCCCATTGTCATTGACATGGACGACACAGATGGCTGAAGTTGGTCTGCATCTGAAAGATACTCTATGACCAACAATTGTACAACAGGTTTTAACCTCCTTCCATTAGGTTTGCAATGAGGGAAACATGAATCTTTCATCTAATGAAATTTTCATGCATAAGCAGAAATCTATTCCATCACAATTGCTAACCCATTGAGTATATGTTCTAGAAGGTCAAAGGACACAGTCCCACAGTCTCATCCATCCTGGGCCCCCTCATGTCTCTGAATGAGGGTATCAGCTGAAACTCTCAAATTAAATCAATGCTAACAAGTATTTGTTGTTTTTTTTCCCATCATTCCCTCTCAGTTGTTTATGCAAGCTTTCAACCCAAGCAGATAGTAAAATCAGTCATTACTGAAATGACTATTGCTACACATTTCGTCTCCTTCATTAGCAGTTATGAAGATTAGGTTTCCTGGCGGCCTTGATGCCTGGGCTCTTAGGATAGTGATGCTAATAACATGACAATGTCAATGCTTTTGTGTCTGGCAAGCATTAATAATCAGATTCCCCTGAGAGCCCATCAGAATCAGCAGCCTTAATGGGATCTTTGTGGTTACAAACAGAAGTAGGCTAGGCAGGGGATACACAATGTCTCTTGGGTCTGCTCAGACAAGGTGGCCCCAAAGAACATTTAAAGACACTGCTTTTACATTTTCCTTGCCACTGGCAGAGAATTCTACATAAGGACTGTGAAGTACTGTTTTCTGACACTGGAACCAAATGTCTCTTAAGTAACTATATAATATGACCTCCACATATATGTGTGTGTGTGTTATATTATATACATATACATCATATGCACATACATGTACACATAGCCATATACATACATAATCACTGCATCAATTCAGTTAAAACAAGTATGCACCGAGCATGAGCACATGCATGCAATCGCTACATCTATTCAGTTAAAAAATGCTAGTTATGTTTCTATTTTAATCCCACAATGCCTGCCAGTTGCCTTTTCCTTCTCTTCCTCTTTCAAGTCTTCCGGTTTCTCATAAAAAAGTCACAGACTATGACTTGCTGAAGACACCACACAACTCTATGATCTTCCATTCATATGGTTCGACTCCCATTCAATCAGGACTCATGCCCATCTCCTGAGAGGAAGGAGAGCCTAGACGCAAACTATCAACATCTCATGCCAAACAGAATTGTAGTGTTCTCTGAGTCCTGCAAAGGAACAGGTAATGACCGGAAGTCTCCATGTCACATGAAAAGGGTATTTCCTGTCAGCCTTCATTCTGAACAAAATCTCACAGTTGCATATATATTGTTGAAGTAGATTCAGCTTCCATGGGAAAAGTCTAAGTGAAACTAATATGAGTTAGAAATTTAAGCACAAAGGCGAAGTATAGGAAAAATAAGACATACAAGCATTATGAAGGTTTCTACAATGAGGCATGAAGTGCAGCTGTCGTGAGTGTTACTGTCTAGGGAACAGACGGGAACAGAGTGACTTAGAAAGATCAGAGACTTTCTTTACGTAACTTAAAACAAGCACTCCCTGCTAGAAAGAGTCGTTCCAAAGAACATACATAGCAGAAGCAATTGGTTTTTCCCAATTAGCTAGATTTTTACCTTCATTGGATAAAATAAATATCAAATAGCTCAAATCTGGTTAGCTAACCATGGTCCTCTATGTTTGTCACAGTCGTGTGCATCTTCAGGGCTTTTTATTAAACATTCATAATTAAGTAACAACAACAACAAAGAATGGCCTTTACAACCCCAAAATGGGAGATGAAGATCTTTCTAAAAAAAGAGTCAAGGTGAGGACAGGCAAGAGGGCTCAGTTGGTAAAGGAACCTGATGCTAAGCCTGAAGACCTCAGCTCAATCTCTAGGACCCACATGTAGGAGAGAACAGACTTTCAAAAGTTAGGTTGTCCTCTGAACTACACACATGTGCACACACATGCACCACCTATACACATACAGGTGCAAATGAACACACACACCTACACACATGGAGATGCTCAAGTGTGCATGTCCACACACACATAAATGTAGTAACAAAATTTAAATATTCAAAGTGCCCATACTTTAAAAGTAGGTTCCTCCCACCATTCTCCTATCAAATGCCCCATACTTTTCTGAATTGACAATTATAAATTAATGTTTTATCAAGATTGCTGAGGAAAAAAAAAACAGTTCAAGCAGGTTTTAAGCAAACAAGAATCCTCTCTGCCACGTATAATAATTGTTTTGAACTTTTAAGAACTGTTTAGAGGATCCAGAGTCAAAAACCTATATAAAAAAAAAGATTGAAAATGCTTTTGGGATTTCTAAATGCACACACTTCAAACATCTGTCATCTTGCCACTAAACTTCAATCATCAAACCTGGAATTACAAGATCTCCATTTTAACGAGAACTTTAATGAAGACGGCCTCTGCTCCTTAGTCATGGTTTAGAAGAATGTAAATAGTTTAATGAGTAACTATAGACATACCTTTTCATTTATTTTTAATCTGCCATGCTAAGCAAGCCGTGAGAGTTTTAAACCAGTTACTTCAAAAATCCTTTTAAAACAGAATACTCACACAGTGAAGTGGGTGGAGTCCGAGGCACCCACCTCTGTGCCCAAGCAGTGATCTTCGCTACCAACTCTATTCTATTCAAACAGTAACTCCTTTTCCTTGCCGCCTACCCATAAATGATTCTTTAAAAGATTTAAAACATATGTCTTTCTTAAATACATGTGAGCACAACTGCCTGGCTGACAAAAGAATCACAAAAATCCCAAACTCCTGTGACAAATGTAACTGAAGCGGCCTCGTGGTGTCCTTTAGACTGTCTGTAACCTGGTGAGATTTCTCTGGAAATGTCAAGGAGAGAACAATGGGTCTAATACTACTCCTCTTTAATATCGGCAAGCAGACCTTTTAATTTATTGTAACTTGCTCTCCTATGATTAAAACCAGTATGCGAACACCATCTCTAGCAAAAAGATGTGTGATAAAGGGCTCCTTCTAGTCATCCTGTGAGGTCTACTGCAAGACTGAGCTGCTTCTACCAGCCAAGCAACAAACACTATGGGGTGAGTCCATGTGCACACTCGGAGCTTAAATAGAGCTATCTAGAACTCGCCATAGTGAAACTCCATGTTATAACCATTTTCAAACAGAAAAGGGTCCAGGGTTTCTGCTAAAAATAAGATGGAATTCTGTACTTCAGACACACAAGCCCATATGTTATACAGTTATTGGTAACGTGGAAAACCATGGTGGAAATCTGCAGCTTTTGAAACCGTGGTGTGTGTTTAGGAAGTTCTCACACTTGGCTGTTAAACATTTCCAGCAGTGATCCATACTTATAAAGAGCTTCAGGCTTGCTTTTATTAATAGCCGACATCACAGAGGAAGCGCAAATGCCACAAGAAGAATCTGTTTCTAAGGTAACCCACCATGCATGCTTATGTAAATAACTCAGAAGCAGAGCTGCTCAACTGTAAGTGTGCCCAGATCTGTCAAGGGTTTCACGATTCCTCCCAACCTTCCAATTTCATGCTTTCATCTCTACATTCAGCTGGCTGGATAATAAGTTCATGGCCTGGATGACTACAGCCTGCTTTCTAAGTTGCAAGAAAGGAGATGTAAAGAATGAGGAATTTAAGGGAGCCTCACCTCTTGAGAAAGGTAAGAGAAAGAACCTGAGACAAGAGGGCATAATTCAGAACTGAATCATTGTTACTGCGTGTGAGCAGTGGATGATGGGCACATGGGTCCATTATATACCATTCTCTCTCTACTTTCTTGTATGATTGAACATTTTTCTAATAAAGGTTTTTAATGGCAACCTTTTCACAACCTCTCTGCCAAATTCACTGGAGGGAATATGAACAGAACCACAGAAGGTAAGTTCCTCTGAAGGTTAATTGTGTGTGTCAAGTTAACTGAGCTGCTGTGCTAAAATATTGGTCTTAGATCATCCTGGGTGCCACTTAAGGGCGTTCTTTGTGTGAGACTGATATATAAAGTGATGAACTTTATGTGAAGCAGATTGTCTTCTGATGTGGCTAAGCCATAGCTGAACACTTCAAGTCTTGAATTTAGCAAAGGCTTGAAGAAGGAGGAATTCTGCCAGCAGACAGCCTTCTGGCACGACTGTAACACCGAGTCTTTCTTTGGTCTCCAGTCAAGCAGCCCACCCTGGAGACCTAGAACTTGCCAGTTTCCTTAGCCACATAATTCACTAAAAACCAATCAAATTCCTTCTCTTTCTTTCTTCCTGCCACTCTTGTCCACTTTCCTACACACACACACACACACACACACACACACACACACACACACACACACACACATGCATGCACGTGCACGCGCGCACACACCCCACAACTCTGGCCTGCTCAGACTTTTCAGGTATTCTATCCAGCATTAAAAAGTGTATTTCTAATCCCATTTAACATGAAACTCTCATCAATTAGTCTTTATTTTATATGCTTATCCCACTTATAATAACCTATAATTATTTCAATTATTTGCCTCTTTAGTTTTACCTGCCTTCACTAAAAGACAGAATTCTCTAAGATTAATGACTAACTGCTCCTTTGTGCCTCTTCACTTCCAGCACTTAGTTCGGCTGGAACACAACGGAACATGTCGCTGGACCCAGAATCCCAATAAACACTAATGCACAGAGAAATGAGTATCCTCTGAGCAGCAACCCTCAACTGACTCCTTTGGAATTTTCACCCACCAAACACATAGAGTTCAATTAGTCATACTATGACGGCCCCATCGAAGCTATTAACAAGCTTAGATAATTTTCCAGAGTACAAGACCAAAAATCAAATCACAATAATTGGTGTCTCAAAGTCACCCAGACAAGTCAGTAGTCATTACAATGAGATATAAGCTTTGCTGTATTTCTTCCAGGTTCACAAGTCTCAATTGTTTTCATCTCCTGTATTTGGTGGAAGCATATGGAACTTCCAGCCCAATTAAGACATTTCATAGACATTGTTAGTATCAGGCTCTGAACCCAGTGACATCACATCTAGGTGACCCTCACATCCTTGCCAAGGCAACCGCCATATTTGAGGCCTTTCAAACTGATATGCCTCTGTAATAAGGTCTGTATTCGGTACTCTCTAGATAATGGTTTAAAATGGCCACCTAATGGCTCGCTAGATCCAATCATTTTAAAGGATCTTCATACATACTGCCAGCAGTCTGGTGAATGGAAAGAGGTTCCCTATATCCAAGCTTTCATCTACCTTCACTCTAATCACTCCATGTGTTCTCCCTGTTCCCCACCCCAGAATCTTTTAGCCATAAAACCTACTCAACCACCATTGACAACACTACACCCTTAGATCCAGCTGACGAACCGCCTCCCCTCTGTCACAGACCTGTTTCCATACCACCAAAAACCCAAACTGCCATCTCAGTTTCTTCTTCTCACCAGGAAACCTCAAAGTCTACTAGCCTGACCTCTCCAGACCCCTCCCCTCCTTCTGCACCAGCTGCAGGCACCAAGCTTTATCCCTCCTATCACGCGTTCTAAGGCCACAAGCCAAACCTCCAATTCCTTCTCCTCCGGGGACACCTAAACCAGCATCTGTCCTTCCTCTAAGGAAGTGGCTGGAGTTGACGGTCTGGTCAGAATACATGTTCCTTTCTCACTAAGCGAACTTTCTCAAATAGAGAGCAGACTGGGTTCCTATAGCTCTAACTCCTCCGCCTTTATTAAAGAGTTCCAGAACATCACTAAATCTTATAGCTTGACTTTCCATGATCTTCATGTGATTCTCGCTAACAATTTACTTCCTGATGAATGCAGGTGAGTTTGGGAAGAGGAAAAAACGCATGCAGATCAGATTCATCACACAGACAGAACATATCCAATCAGATCTGAGGCGGTTCCTGACCAGGATCCTCGATGGGATTATAATTCCTCAGGTGGTACCTTAGCTAGAGATAGATTTATAACATGTCTTTTGGCAGGCCTAAGAAAGGCAGCCTTAAAGCCAGTAAACTGAGAAACTCCAAGAGGTTGTCCAGGACAAACAGGAAAACCAGTCTCAGTTTTTCGAATGCCTTACAAAGGCTTTATTGCGACCTACTTTTTTTCCCAGAGCTACCCATACACAAAGCTAAACTTTGACAATTGGAGAGGGGGCCCCTAACTCCACAGGCAGAAGTCTTGGCGCTGGCCTTCAAGGTGTACCACGAGAGAGATGAGAAAGCCCAAAAACAGAAATACCACATCTGACAAAGGTTATCCTGCCAGCCTCAGCTGCTACCCCAGACTCCTGGTCCATGAAGGCTCAGGGACCACCAGGCCCCTGCTATAAATGTGGTCAACATGGTCATTGGTTAAGGCTTGCCCCAACCCCAGGAGGTCAAGGGGACCATGTTCTAGGTGCCATCAGAAGGGACACTGGGGTGTCAATTGCCCTCATGTCACCCAGAACAGAGGGACATCGCTCCCAGAAAACCCTTCAGCTGACCTTCTAGGACTGGCTATAGAGGACTGACTGGCCCGAGCTCTCTCGACCTGACCATGCCTATCACTATCAGGGAGCCCCAGGTAGATATTATGGTATGTGGAAGACCCATCTCTTTCCTCTTGGACACTGGGGCCACTTACTCAGTCTTGACAGAGTTTTGGGGACCCACCTCACATTTCCTATTGTCGGGGTAGGAGGACAACCTTACCTTCTTCACCAGACCTTCCACTTAGTTGCATTTTTAGGGGTGTATCTCTCACTCATTCCTTTTTGGTAGTGCCTACATGTCCTGTCCCCTTATTGGGAAAGGATATTTTAGCTAAGTTGGGAGTCTCTATTTCCTTTGCTCCCCCAATTCGCCTAAACCCAAGCTCACCAGCAGTTCCTCTGCTCCTTCTTCTAGCCAGCCAACCTACTAACACTAACATGTTATTTCCCTTACCAGCTTCTCAGGTGGACCCCCGAGTTTGGGATGTCCAGAACCCCTTTGTTGCTAAACATCATTCTCCTGTTGTTATCCAGTTACTGGACTCTACCAGGTCCATTGCCCAATCTCAATACCCTCTCTCTCCAGAGCCTTATGGGACTTACGTCTATCATTTCTGACCTCTTAAGGAAAAAACTCCTTCGCCCTACCTCTTCCCCCTTTAACACCCCTATACTGGCAGTTAAGAAACCTAATGGTACCTATCGGCTGGTTCAAGACCTCAGACGCATTAATTCTGCAGTGGTTCCCCTCCATCCTGTTGTGGGTAACCCTTACACACTTCTTTCTACTATCCCCTCAGGGACTTCTCATTTCTCAGTCCTAGATCTCAAGGATGCATTTTTCTCTATCCCTCTAGACGCCCAGTCACAGAACGTATTTGCGTTACCTGGACAGATCCTGACACCCAGTTTTCTCCCCAGCTTACCTGGACTGTTCTACCTCAGGGATTCCGGGACAGCCCACACCTATTTGGCCAGGCTCTGGCTTCTGACTTGCTCTCTTTATCTCTCCCTAGATCTAAGATTGTACTTTACATAGACGATGTCCTTCTCTGTAGCCCCTCTCTAGAGATTAGCCAAGCTGACACAGCTGCTCTTCTAAATTTCCTTTCCAGTCGAGGCTCCAGGGTCTCACCTTCTAAAGTCCAACTGTCCACTCCTCAGGTCACCTATTTGGGACTAACAATTACCCCAACCCACAAGGCTATTACCTTAGATAGAAAGAATCTGAGTCAGTCTCTAACTGTTCCTTCTACAAAGGAAGAGATTTTATCATTCCTAGGAATGGCTAGCTTTTTGTGTTCCTGGGTTCCTTCCTTTTCTGTACTTTCTCGCCCCTTATATGAAGCAGCATTAGGCCCCACACACAGACCTCTTCTCAAACCTGTTATTAAGCCCTTTCAAAGGCTCCAACAGGCTCTCCTTAAGGCCCCAGCCTTACATCTCCCTGACCTGACTCGTCCTTTTTCCCTCTACGTAACTTTTGAAAAGGAGGGATTTGCCCTTAGAGTCTTAGGTCACTGACTGGGACCATCTTGCACCTCTAGCATACTTGTCAAAAAGACTAGATCTAACCATCCAGGGATGGGCACCTTGTATTTGTACCTTAGCAGCTGCTGAACTCCTTATTCGAGAGTCAAAGAAACTAACCTTGGGATTGCCTATAACTGTCTTCTCTTCTCACAACCTGTCACAGCTCCTAACCTATAAAGGCTTACAGACTCTACCTCCCTCCAGGGTTCTTTCTCTCCAGGTAGCTCTAATAGAAGACTCCGCCCTCACCTTTCAATCATGCCCACCTCTTAATATTTCCAATCTTCTTCCTCGACCTAATACTGACATCTCCCTATCCCACTCCTGCACTGAAACTTTAGAGGAACTATTACCTCATCCTTCACACATACAGGAGGGCACATTGCCTCAGGCCATCTATACCTGATATACAGATGGAAGCTCCTTTCTACATGAAGGAGCCAGGAAAGCTGGCTATGCCATAGTGTCAGACACCGAGGTAGTGGAGGCATGGGCCCTTCCTGCTCATACCACCAACCAACAGGCTGAACTAATAGCCCTCACTCGTGCCTTCCAGCTGGCACAGGGACAATCCCTCAACATCTACACAGATTCCAAATATGCTTTCCATATTCTCATGTCCCATGCTGCTATCTGGAAGGAGCATGGGTTACTTACCACAAAAGGAGGATCAGTAAGTAACTAATGTAAACTAAATTATGGCCATGCTAAAGGCCTCCCATCTCCCCACAGCTATTGGGATTGACCACTGCAGATTCCACAGGACAGACGACTCTATTGTCTCCAAGGGAAACAACAGAGCTGATGAGGCAGCTAGAGCTGCAGCCCTTAGGAGTCTAGACTCATCTCACCCTCCCCAGGACATTCTTACACTGTAACCCTCATCCCCACCCTTACCCCCTGACACTCGTCAAACTCTGTCCTATCTTCACCAACTCTTTCATCCTAACAGCCAAGCGTTGTCTTATTTTGTTAAGACTCACCTACAGCCTACTCCTGGGGACTTAAGTTTCTTAAAATCTATCACTGCTTCTTGCAAAATCTGTCAGATGTCAGATCTCAACTCAAGGTATCGTAGCACCCCTTTTCCTACCCACCGGGATAGAGGTTCTCTTCCTGGAACTGACTGGCAACTTGACTTTACCCACATGCCGCTGTCAAACATGCCAAGTACCTCCTGGTCTTGGTGGACACCTTCTCAGGCTGGGTAGAGGCTTTTCCCACAACTAATAAAAGGGCTCAGACAGTCTCTGATCTCCTCCTCTGAGAGATCATCCCCCAATTTGGTGTCCCAGCCTCCCTTCAGTCAGACAACGGTCCTGAATTTACTTCCCAGGTCTCTCAAATTCTATCTAAGGCCCTAGACATCCCCTGGCATTTTCACATTCCCTACCACCCTCAATCTTCAGGGAAGGTAGAAAGAACTAACCACTCTTTAGAAACCACTCTTGTCAAGCTGTCACAGGAACTTCATCTTGACTGGGTAAAACTCCTACCTCTGGCTCTTTTCAGGCTATGAGCTCTCCCCAAGCGGCCTCTCCTCATCTCACCCTTTGAACTCATGTATGGACGTCCAGTCCTAACTCCTGGTCTTTCACCTAAGTTCTCTCCCCTCCCAGACCATCTACTCACCCCATTACTTTGCCACCTCCGTTCTCTCTTGTGGAACTTTGTAGACCACCATCTACCTTGACCACACACTGTCTCCTGTCCATTGCCTGTCAACATTGAAGACCAAGTCCTTCTCTCTCCTCCATCACCTCTCTCTCCCAAATGGCAGGGACCTTTTAAGGTAACTCTTGTGACCCCTATAGCTGCTAAACTTGAGGGACTCTCTCATTGGGTACACTTGTCTTACCTCAAGCCTTTCATCCCTCCATCTAAAATCGACTCTTCATACACGTCAACCCTAACAGGACCGTGCTCTATCAAGCTCCAGAGAATGTCGAGATCACCCACCTTGTCCTCAATCCCAGAAAATGAGACTCTACTCCGGCAGCCGAGCTCAACCTCACTGGACTAGACATGGGTTCCTTGTCCTCCCCTGTTGCTTGTTTCCATCCAGGTCAGACCTTACATCTGGAGGTTCAAGGTCCAAGAGACCCCCACAGATAACAAACAGTCTTTCCAAACAGGGTCAGGAAACTGCTCCACAGCTGGCTGCCAAGAACCAATCCAAACTGCTGCCATCCCTCTATCTGTTGTCCCACCTAAATATTATGTTCTCTATACTTTGACCAGATAGAAGACTATTGTACAAACTGGCCAGACGATTACAGGGGCTGCCCATATTGGTCTTGTCAGATACACATGCTAGGATCACGGACCAACCATTTCTTCTACCAACACCGCTAGACACTCTTTTCTACATACAAGACCCGCGGGATTCCAGCTGTGGTGCTTCAGAACCGACGGGGCCTAGATGTCCTGACAGCTAAAGAAGATGGTCTTCGCCAGTTCCTCCAAGAAGAATGCTGTTTTTCAGGGAACATGAGACCTCCAGTTCTGAGATTTTTAAAAACCCATATAAAAGCAGATACTCTCTTTTGTAACACCCTTTTCCATCATCCTTCCGGTGTTATTATTTCTAACCAAACTATTAATCAGTTCCTGTTACAGGATTACCAGCCGCTGTCCACAGGGGAAACTGATGCACATATCTACCCATAGACCCCAATGGTGAAAGCCAGCTACTCCCCACAACGGACTACACCCTTACACAGCAGGAAGTAGTTTAAGAGTCACTGTGCCCCAACTCCCCTTTCACCATCTGCTTCCCCTCCCCCTTATTTTTCTTCTCTTCATAATAAGAAAAAGGGAGGCATGTTGGTATTAGGCTCCGAACCCAGTGACATCACATCTAGGCGATCCCCACATCATTGCCAAGGCAACCGCCATACATTCCCAGGATCCACCTGGCTACCTCACTTTTACCTGGGAGAGGCTACGTCACCACCCATATAAAACAGGCAGAACCCCCTGACCTTGCTCTCTTCTTCCATCTTCTTCCCCCCACCTTTGCCCTGAATAACATCCCTCCTTGGAACCGTTTGGTCTGGAGTGGTCTGTTCTAAGCTGCGCACGGACATCTAACAACATATATTCAGATTCTGCAAACCAAGGTAATGAAATCAGAAGAGAAAAGACCATTCAGCTTAGCTTGCTAACAAATCTGGCCTTAGTTTGCATATGTCCAGTGGGGAAGGGTGACACAGGAACAATGAAGGGAATGTTCATGCTTCCAGACAAGGAAGCAAAAGTAAAGATTTAGGAAAATAGAAGATCTCAACTTTCAAACAATTATTCAATACATAATTTCCAAAAATCATAATACAATCCTAAATTTGTAAATTAAAAAGGACAAGTACCTTCCAGGTATTGGAGGTACATGCCTTTAACTCCAGCACTCAGAAGACAAAGGCAAGTTGATCTCCGTGTTCAAGGCCAACCCAGTCTACAGAGTGAGTTTCAGAGAAATCCTGGCTCAAAAAACCAAAAGGTACCTCATTGACATGCATAGCTTTTAATCATCTTCTTAGAAAAAGAAGAATGGAAGAATATTGGGCCTCTATGGGTTATAAAACATTTGATTTATTTAAAAAATCATCTGAGTAGGATATTCCAAAAGAAACCTGTAAACTTAGATGTTGGCGTTCAAAACACAATGCCAAAAACAAACAAACAAACAAACAAACAAAAAGAAAACAAAACACTCCAGCAAGGTAACTATGAATCACTCTGCTCTTACATTACCTGTAAAGGTCACCCCCACTAACTATGTCTAACTCACCAACCATACTAAGAACCTGAAATGTGAAGAAGTACATGCCAGTTAGATGGGCATATGCCTGCATGTTCATCTTCATCTCAAAGGGAAAAAAAAAAAAAGAGTAAAACCATGAATATATATTGGTCACTATAATATATAGCTATATTTTATTTTCTTTGCTTTCTTACTTGCTTTTTAGTTTTGAGATAGAATCTAGCAGTGAATCCAGGCTGGCCTCAAACTCACAACCTTCCTGCCTCTTTCTCAGAAGTGCTAGAATTAGAGGTATTCTCTACCATGCCCAGAATGTATCTATATATTTGTATTCTTATGAATGTCTCATATCTTGATTCATATCCACAAAATTTTTCATTGCCTTTTCTTATTTTGGCACGAAAGAAAAACAGTAGCTGTTAAACTAATAATTATAATACTAGTTAAATATATAGCTGAGATAGTTACATGCTTCTGTTTTAGACAAATTCACTGAAAATTTGCCTCAGGATTATGAAATACACATACACACACGTATGCACACACACACACACACATATATATGTATATATACATGTATGTATATATACATATACATACATATCATATATATATATATACTCATAGGGACTGGAACTATTGGGAAGTATGGCCTTGTTGGAGTAGGTGTAGTATTGTTGAAGGAATTATATCACTGTGGGGTGAGCTTTAAGGTCTCAGATGCTTAAGCCAGACCAGTGTGTCTTATTCTTTAATTGTTTCCTGTGGATCCAGATGTAGAACTCTCTCAGCTCCTTCTCCAGCATCATGTCTCCCTACACATTGTCATCCTTCCTGCCATGATAAAACTAGACTAAACCTCTAACTGTAAGCCACAACCAGTTAAATGAAGATCTTGAATGAGAGGCTCGTGTTCCAGCCCAGCAAACAGCAGAACTTGGCAGCTTCAGGCTCATGGTTCTGGCTTGAGAGACAGGAATATAAGAAAGAGGTATAGGACCTCCCTCTGCAACTAAAGAAAGCTGCTGAGGCCAGGCATGTGTCAGAGTGTCCCTTCATATAGGTCTAGAGAGGCCATTCTGTAAAAATGAAGCCTGCAATACCATGAAGACCATAAAATGTTGGAGATGCCAGAGCTGTGGACTACTTATGGAGGAAACTGCCAACAGGGAGTAGAGCCAGTCCTAAAGAAAGAAGTGTGCTGCAGCCAGCAAAGCTGAAAGGAGTTGGAGAACTGAAGAATGCTTTGACATCAAACTTGGACATGCAGAGTTTAGAGTTTGTCCAACTAGTCTTCAGTCTTACTCTGATACAGAATTAACTCACTGTGCTCTCTTTCCTCCATTTTGGAATGGTATTGTATATGCTGTGCCTCTGTATATTGGAAGTATGTGATCTGCTATTTTCATATTGGTTTTACAGGGGATTAGAGTTAAGAGATTGCATGAGTATCTGAAGAACCTTTGAACTTTGGACTTTTAATAGTTGAGACTATCTTGGACTATTTTAAATAGTGGAGACTATTATACATAATGAGGAGTTCTGAAGTTGTACTAATTATATTTTGCACTATGATATAGTTACAAGCCTATGGGTGCCAGGAGGTAGAAGGTGGTAGTTTGAATGAAAATGGTCCCATAGACTCATATGGACTGACACTATTGAGAGATGTATCCTTATTGGAGTGGATGTGACATTGTTAGAGGAAGTGTGTCATCGGGTGGGGGGGGGAGGGGCAGGCTTTAAGATCTCAGATGCTCAAGCCAGGCCCAGTGTGGCATTGTCTTCCTGATGCCTGGAGGTAGAACTGCATATCTGCATATCTGCCTGCATATCACCATGTTTCCAATCATGACAAGAATGGACTAAACCTCTGAACTGTAAGACAGCCCCGATTAAATGTCTTCCTTTATAAGAGTTGCCTTGATCATGGTGTCTCTTTGTAGCAATAGAAACCCTAAAACGTCTATAATGTGCTAATCTCGAATCCTCACAAATACTCATTACTTAAATCTACAAACCCAGTTTTTGTACATTAAGTACAGGTGAGGAACATACTTCTCTCACTGTCCAGGATAAGACAGAAGCAGTATGGCTGAGCATCCCTACAGGCACTGGTGGGCAGAAGCAAACACAGTGGAAGCATTCATCTTCAGTCCTTTATCAAGACTCATCCCAACATCTTTAAAACATCTGGAATTCTTTGAAGCTACACATTTCTTCCCCTGCTGCTGCCACTCCCTATTCTTTTTTTATTATTCTTTAATCATTTTTATAATACTTTTCATTGGATATTTTATTTATTTACAATTCAGATGTCATCACCTTTCCCTATTTCCCCCTAGAAACCCCCTGTCCCATCCCCCTCCTACATTTTGCTTTTATACCATTTTAATTACATGCAAGTATTAAGGTCAGTTCTAGTTTGAAGGACTAGCAATACAGCATTCTTTAAACTTATAAGCTCACTATGCAAAGTTAAACCATTCAGAGAGGTGTTAGAATTATGCCAAATGCCCTGCAAGTGTCTTTAAACTTTTTCCTAATTGTAATGACTATCATTGTAAATTTTAGAAGTAACACAAATTCAATGGTATTTGGCATGATACTCGAGATGGCTCCTTACTCTTAAACTCTGAACCTCCTTCTAAAAATCTGAGTAGATAAAAAACATCAATCCATTGTTCCAAATGTTCTAAATCCTCTTGTATACTCAACACATTAGTAACATTTTTTTTGCTAAATGATTAACAAAAGTAGCTGTCTTAACTTTTTGTGTCAAAGCAATTGCAGAAGTGCTGGTGCTAACAATTAACGTAATTAAAGCTGTTATACCAGCAATAATCAAGCCCACTACCCTCTTGCTTCTGCTTAAAGCCTGACTCACTTCTTCCAGTACTTGCAAGCTTTTTTTCAGAAGACCAAGGTTCTTTAATACTCAGGGCAATAAAACAAAAGCTGGTTGATAGACCTCGGTAACCAACATACCAGGTTCCAACACACTAACACAATTAGAAAGTGCACAATCAATGCAACTTACATTAAACACTGTAGAAGAAACAAAAGTAATTTTAACTTGACAATTAAAATAGCATTAACATATGTACTAACACTTATTTGAAATCCAGATCCTGTCCCAACTTTATCTCTTGCTAACATAACATCATAGAGAACTGCAGCTAAGTTCCAAATACGTCTCTAAACATGCCTAGAACCGGCCTTCCAAGTGAAGACTGTTATTTCCAATATTGGATTGATTTCTAGATCAGTCCATGATTGAGTCTGAATAACTGGTCATATTTAAGAAAAATACAAGAGTCATTATAACTTCTCTTTTGATTCTAGTTCCACAGGGTCGAAAAACTTGAGGCAAGGCAGCTTGTCCCATCTGGGATATAGACAAGCAAAGGTGGGTCAGGAACATATTTCAGTCCAGCTTCCCAGTCATCATTGTCAGGGCACTCAGCAAGCTCACCGGTCAACATCATTCTTTGTCCTGGCATCAGCATGTCTCACCTATCACTTTGGCAGCCGCCATGCTCCTTCAGCATCCTACAATCCTGAGTTTGTTAGAGTTCTTGGGAGTCCAGCCTCCTCTGAGTGTTCTGCCACTCCCTATTCTTAATTAACGAATTTGCAGTGGATTTTGGGTAATAGCTTTTGTAAAATGCTTTTGAGGATTCGAACCCAGCACAGCTCAATTTGACCTTGAATTGCAATCTCGGATAACTAACCATAGTCTATATAACAACCATCTAATAGGCTATTGTTCTATCTCTTTGTAAAACCTTCCTAACCCCGCCTGGGTAGTATGGGAACAATCACTAAAGGACAGTAAAAAGAAAATCATATGTCGAATTCTTCATCAACTCTCTTAATTTCACTGTTTGAAAACCTACAGTTGATTGAATGGTGGACCACCAAAAACTATGCTACACCCATATCCCTAGAACCTGGGCATGTTACTTTGTTTGATATATATATATACATATATATATATATATATATATATATATATATATATATGGCAGATATCTGATGATGTAATTAATGACCTGAGACAAGCTTCCTGGGTTACCATGGTGAGCACTAAATACAATGACAAGTGACAAACTAAAGACAGAAATACAGAAGACAGAGGTAGTGTGAAGAGGGAAGCAAAGACTAGAGTATTCAAGAACAAGCTAATGGATACCAAGGTCAACCCACCACACAAGAATGGGGCAAGGAGCCAACTCCTCCCTAGAGCCTCCAGAATGTGAGCATCCTAACTTCCAGACACGATCACATCTGGAATTGTACCAGAATGAATTTCCACAAAGACACCAAGGACACAGCAATCTGCAATAGCCTGAAAAGAATACACCCCAAACCCACCTCTCCAACTTCTACTTCAGCCATCTTCACTGTAAAAGTATGATGGAGTAAGCTGAGGAGGTGAGGGGATAGAAAAACAGAAATTAAGGTCCTGCCTCTGGGGTTAGGCAAACTTAAGTCTGAGTTCTGCCAATTAACAGCCTAGGGTAAACATTCATCTTGGTAAGTCACAGCTCCCTCATTCACAAAATAGATGATAATAGGATTTACTCATTGAACTACGTCATAGGAAATATGTACTTGAACATACCGTAACTCAAATGTATAGATTCAATTATTTTAAAAGTAGCAGCCATAATAGTGTAAGTAGAAGGAATTATTGGAATAAGTAGAACAAGAAATAATCTCAAAGTTGCAGACAAGGATGAAGACATACAAATAGACTTGGAAGCGGTTTATTTTTAATAAATTTTCTAACTCACAATTGAAGAAAACCTTCTTTGCTCTAAGTGATATTCCCCCACCCAAAAAAAAAAAAAATCACTGCTAATGATCAACACAGCACCTTAAAGAAAGAAAGCAAATGGAATACTGAGTAGGTCCTTGAAAGTAGAGAGTGCTAAAAAAACCTGTCAGCTGCCAGCTAGCTATCACTGTTACTACTTCTGTTTCTAGGAAGACACCGATCCACCTCATCTTCCCCTTTCTAATTCCAGATACAGTGATATGCATGTTCTAGCTACGGAAAAATGCATAGCCTAAAAGAAGACATACAGTATTTCTCAGGCAAATTGCTTTGCGTGGTAGATGCAGAAAACAAATCAGTGCTTCTTCATCTGACATTACCAGATGAGCTAAGAGACTTCTTTCCTATTTCAAACTCTTGCCTCATATCATTAGATTAGAAGGGTTACTTAGTTGGGGATGCTAAAGCCATCTTTTCAGTCCTCAATTTTTTTTTTTTTTTTTTTTTTTGGTTTCGTACAGCATAATCTAAGAGCCGGACGGCCTACTTGATGTTTAATCTTTCTTATTAGGTCTCTTCCATTCACAGAGCCCCACAAGTTGCTATGGTAACCCTATGAGCCGAATAGGATCACAGAATGAGAACTAAAAGAAACTAGTCCAGACTTATCAATTTGCAAATGAGGACTTCAGGCCCAGAGAGGTGAAGTGGGTTTCCCAAAATACCGTGGCCAATTAGCAGCAAAGTAAGCTCCAAGTGTCTGCCCCATGCCTCCCTCCACCACACAAGGCTGCCTTCCTTCCTTAACATTTGTCAAAATATGTTAGGAACATCCCAACTTCACTAAGGAATCGGTGCATTCAGGATGACAATTAACGAAAATATCAAAGGTTAGGTAAGACGTAGAATAGAAGCGTGTTTTCCACAGCTTCTGATCCATGATAATGAACCTTTCAGGGGAGAGATGTCAAAAGAGGGTGGTTGCTTCTTCGGGGTTGTCATCTGAATAATCTCCTGATTCTGCTCTTTCTAAAGCTACCTCCTGGGTGATCCTGCCCCCCAAGTCTGAGGCAAGTGCTTTCCAGTGTTTTTGTGCTTTCTTGTTATTGTTTCATGATCTCAAAACCTCAACTTATCTGCAAGTATAATTTAGAATCATCCCTAGAACACTTCAAAAAACCAACAAACAAACACCGTGATCCGAGACCAAACAAAAGGTGGTTTAGACAGCTCCAGCCTGAGTTCTAGTCTTTATTATTTGCAAAGGACAACACCCCATCAGCTTCAGTCTGCCAGCTTAAGTAAAGAACGGGATGTGTTGACATATACCATCTTATCAGAAGGTTTGCTTGTTTGCTCAATGGCCATAGTCCATGAGGACCATCAGCATAGATGCCACACCAGCACTTTTACAAAATACATCATTTATTCTAAGACAACTCTGACAACATCCCATAATCCCAACATGCAGATAAAGAGACTGAAGGTCAGAATGATTCCCTTAACTCACCAAGGTCATATGAGAGTGACAGTCAACTCTGAGGAAGAATCATTCTGAATCCCGCCTCCTTACTAGACTATAGCCAAGCCACATCGGCTCTTCTCCCTTAACCTAGACCCAGATTGGGACAGCAGTGGCTACAGGAGTCACAAGTCCTTGATTTTATATGACAAACTCCATTAAATATCCTGTTCTGTTTTCTAAAGATGAGTCAGATGCCTCGAATGGAGTTCAGAAAGAGCAAGACATCTGCGTAAGTGCCAGTCAACTGCCAGCTACAGCACCCTTCCCCTTGACTGACTCCGCAGTGACCCAAACATAGGTCTTGAAGATTCAGGGAGCCCTGGAAGTACCCACAAAGACTGGAACTGAGCTTCCTGCCACTCTGGATGTATTATTGCCCACTGACTTATCTGCACCCTCATGAGAGACCCTGATCTGACACACCCAACTAGGCCACTCCTATGTTTCCAAACTACTAAAATAGGTAGTTTGAGATAAATAAGTATGCAATTAAGTCAAAATGAAACAACAGATAACTGGCCCACTTAAATTCCTAAAGTATGTCTCTACCATCAAAAACGCTGGACTATCTATGGTTTAAAAGGCAGCTCTATCAATGAGCCAAATGTTCTGTTTGGTTCTCGGCTTGCTTGGAACTGAAAGGTGTTCTAACAGCTTTGGACCCACCCAAAAAAAGCACACAAAGCTTCTCCTTAACACATGCCCCGAGGGGTACTCTAGAATATGGCTACTAAGAGCAAGAGAACTGCCCTTCCCAGTCTAACCTCCCTCCCTGGATGACAACCTGAACCCTGTGGTGACAACCTGTGACGGTGTCCTTCATCACTAAATTCTTTACTTAAGCAACTGAAAACGTATATCCTTCAAGAGCAAGGAGTCACTCCTTCATGTGACCTCCCCTTCATCACACAGAGTTAGATACAGAAACTGGAATTTTCTTTCTGGAAGAGTACTGTGTTCTAAGGTGGGAATGGTCCTTGAATGCTGACCACCTCAAAAACAGCTAAACTAGTAACAAGTCAGTATTGTTTCAATGTCATGAAGGCAAAACACTTCCAGATTCTTGTCAATCAACATACACGTTTTCTCCTTTCTCATTTCTACTAAATGAGAGAAAGGAGGAGACAAACTCAGGATTTAAAAAGCAGAGAGTATGGAGAGTGGCGTTACCTCTTTCCCCATAAGCTCTAAGAATAAGAGGAAGAGCTAACGAGTCCTTTGGTGGCAACCTTTATCTTGTCTACAATAGCTATCTCTGGCCGGCTCAGCTGTGAATTCTTATGGGGCCACCTTGGAAAAAGTACCACTTTTTGTTGGGAGCCGACTTTAAGCAGAAAGCGGCTAGAAAGCAGCTATCAGCTTTGCAGCCATCTTGAGCCATATACCCTGACGAGAGACTTGGTTTTCAACAGCCTACAACAGCTGAAGCACACTCTGATATCCCACATAGCTTGTTTTGCTGTTTAGTGCCCCCAGCTGCAAGGAGCACGTGGTATCCACGCCTACAAGGCATGCGGTGCACGTGTTGTCCACGTGCTATCTACGACATATATGCCTGTAATGCGCACGTGCTGTCCACGCCTGTAAGGCTTACGTCATATCCACACCTGCAAGGCAGGTGGTATCCACGCGCCTACAAGGCACGTGGCAAAAGCCTATAAATACCCAGGATTTCCTTGTAGTGTGTGTGTGTGTGTGTGTGTGTGTGTGTGTGTGTGTGAGTGTGTGGTGTAGTAGTAGTAGGTGTAGTAGTGTGTGTATGGTGGAGACAGTAAAGAAGACTTTACTACAGATCCTCTGGCTTGTCTCTATTCTTCGCGGCTCTTCCCCTTCTTCCCCCCACTCTCTCTCTTGCTAAACCTGGACCTGCAGAACAGAGCGGGCCGCTATAGTTTGGCCCCCAAATGTGGGCAAGAGTGGTCCATTACAGTTAGCACGGGTCTTTTACAGTTTACAGCTCGAGTCCTTTACAACTTTTTAGCTCAAATAGTAGCAGATTGCCAGGCTCAGGAGAACAGAAAGCATGGTACTTACCAGTTCCTGTGTGGGCCCCAGTCTTGTCTCGTGAGTGCTTTCTTTTCCCTCGTTGCTCTGGGTTTGGATGGCCTCTTATGTTTTCAGAGCATAGTTTCTTGTTGATAAAGAGGACAAGGACAGCCAGAAGGACAACAAAGACCCCGATGGCAGACAGGAAGCCGATGGCTTCAGGAGTGACTAGTAAGAGAACACAGTGGAAAAATAAAGTCACCACTATTATAGGGACCCAACATTGGTTCTCATAACTGAATAGATTCAGTACTTAAACTCCTTCTATTGATGAAAGTTCTGCTGCCTGTTTCTTGGTAAGACCCCAAAACTGTAGTAAAGGGAAAGAAAGGGGCTGGGACTGAGTTCACCTCACTAGGCAGGTTTCTCCTGCTTGACATACAACTCTTCTTGCTCCTATTGTGAGCCTGGTATTTGTTGTCACAAACATAAAGACAGATTCTTCAAACGGGTTGAGATATTAATGGTTGGCCAGTCCTAGAAACCCATGCTGCTACAAAATACAACTGTCAGGAGCATACAAATTATGCAACTTGAGAAAGATTTTTCTGTATATACCCATCTAGGACAGCAAATGAAAACAAAGTCATTTCCTGGCCATATTTTTACAGGCCCAAATATGCCGTATGGTGGTTACAGTGCTCCACACGTTTTAAAGAATCATTGATATTTAGTCCTCTAATTCTGCTGTGAGCAGAATTAAAACAGGAACACCGGATCCAACTCAGGGAAGATTTCCTGTGACAGTTAAGCCAAGATAACATTCAGTAAAGAAGTCTAGAAATTAATATGCACAAAGGAATTAATTACAGAACAATTAAACTGGAGTTAACTAAAACCCGAGTACCTGGGCCCTGGCCTGTAGGCATTTTCTTGAATGGATCATGTGGTGGTTTGAATAGGTTTGTCTCCCACAGACTCATATGTTTGAATGATTGACCCAAGGGAATGGCTCTTTATTAAGATGTATAGCCTTGTTCAGATAGGTGTGGCCTTGTTGGAGGAAGTTTGTCACTGTGGGGGCAGGCTTTGAGGTTTCCTATGGCTTGGCTCCACCCAGTGTGGAACCACAGTTTCCTAGCTGCATGCAGAAGACAGTCTCCTTCTGGCTGCCTTAAGAACAAGACATAGGGGGGAAAATGTCTCGCTGGAGTGAGGGAACCCTCACTGCTTCTCAACTAGTGGTCCAGCTATCTCGGATCTGACCATGGCTCTAAGGTCCATGCCTAATGCCAGCTGCAGGCAATTCCTGTAATACACCAGCCCTTCGAATATCCAAAAACAGTACCAGAACTGCACCTGAGTCGCTGCCCGGGTGCTGGGTTTCAGATTGCCCAGACTACGGACTACAAGTGACTTCGAACTGCAAGTGACTTCGGACTACAAGTGACTTCGAACTGCAAGTGACTTCGGACTACAAGTGACTACAGACAACAAGTGACTACGGAGTACAGATACCAGTAGTCCGTAGGGATGGTGATCTCCCAGCTCCACCCCTGCCGCACACCTTGCCGCGCACGGCCGGCCCGCGGCTGTTCACTTCAGGTTTCTCCGTACGGTGGCGCACCTGTGTCACAGAATACGGCCTGTCAGCGTTATCCACCTAGGATGCACCTTGGCCAGCTAAGAACCTTTAGGGGTGCACAGCGACACCAGCCCATGTTTTGGGGATGCTGAGTGCAAACGCTCTTGTTTTTCCTACCGGAAATCCCCCAGCAAAGATGCGAGCCGGAGTCTATTTCTATTTCCTGTGAAACTTTGAGGCTGTTTCATGTTCTCAATTTCACATTTCATTTGAAAGAAAAGAAATACTGTTTTTTAAATTTTACATTTATTAACAACTTCTCTGTAGACGTGAAATCAGGTGTGTACTTGCTGACAGAGGGGCTAGTGTAAAGGTCAAAAGACAACTGCTAATTATTTCTCTCCTTCTATCACCCACATCCCGAGGATTAAACCTGGGGCATCTAGTATGCAGAGACTTTTTCCCCAAACTGAGCATCAGAACTTCTTATTGCAATATGTCCATTGTGTGTAGTAATGGGTTTCACAGAGATAATTTCATTTCAAGAAAATAGTGTATTTTGAGAACGATCTCTCTCTCTCTCTCTCTCTCTCTCTCTCTCTCTCTCTCTCTCTCTCCCTCTCTCTCTCCCCCCCCCCCCCCCCCCATCCTTTGCCCTTCCTGTCTCGGTTTCTGGCCATCCATATTTTCTCCCTTGCTGTCTTGGTCACTGTTCTATGCCTGTGAAGAAACACCGGAACATCATAGCCATGGCAACTCTTATGAAAGAAAGCATTTAATTGGGGAGCTGAGAGCTACTTCCTAATCCACAGGCAGAGAGACTCTGGGCCTAGTTTTCACTTTTGAAACCTCAACACCACCTCCAAACGCACTCCAAGTCCATGCTTTCAAATCCTTTTCTAATAGAGCCACGCCCTGACGACTAACACTAAAATGTGTGAGTCTATGGGGGCCATTCCCTTCCGACCACACTTACCAACCTGGAGTCACTATAGCTACGTAAATAAAGTTGACTTGGACCTGGATGCCAAAAAAGGGAGAATTAATTTCGTCAGAGACAGGCCTCCTGAGACATTATCTAATCCCAAGAGGTGAGCCTTAAGCACATATTCATATAAGACGCACCAAATAAATCCTAACTCAAGAATACGTATACATATGCATGCATATAGTGTGTGTGTGTGTGTGTGTGTGTGTGTGTGTGTGTAAAACAATAATGACTAAAGAACAGGTTACAAATTTGAGAGGGACTAGGGAGATGTATATTTATTTGTACCTGGCAGTTATACCACAGATAAACTGTGTAGTTGAAAAAAAATGAACTGCTAAGCTGTATTTGTTTTTTAAATTAAATTAATCTTTAGTAAAAAACTGCCTTTTAAAGAAATTAGTCCTTAACTGCTATAGTTCGATACCATTTCCATTCTGTTTGACCTGTAATGCCTGCTATTCTCCATGACTGTATACTTGCTTATAACGAAATAAATTGTGTGTGGGTATGGGTGTGTGTGTGTGTGTGTGTGTGTGTGTGTGTACAGTACACATGTAGAAAATCTTTCCCAAATTTAATGTAAAATTTTTTAAGTACAGATTTTATAGTATATGAATTTTAATTCAAAAATAAGCTTTAAATTCCAAAAACAAGTGTCATTTTTAGAAAGACTGGAAGGAGATATATGGGGAAAAAAATCATTCTAGTTTTCTAAGATTTGTTATAAGTGATGATTCTCATGTTTGAACATTCTATAATTTTATTATTCAACATTTAAAATTATAAATAGCATGTAAATGCTATAAGAGTCATAAGAACTATCATCGGCACAGGGTTACAGTTAGTATGCACCATTGAACGCAGCAAGCCAAGGGTTCTGACAGTGCAAGACAAAGCAGGTTTGATGCCTCATTTGGGTCTACACAAAATTAGAAGCTTAGAAAGAAAAACCAACCTGAAAGGCATTCTGTATCATATACATCATATCACAGTGAAGGACAAATATTCTATGTATCATCTGCTGTGGATGACAAGGACACATATGTCATGAAACGTCAGTGCCATCTGCAGAGTAACTCATCTAGTTATTCCAGTAATTACTAAATTGGAAATCAGATGGCTGTGAAGTTCGGTCACATAGTTCATCTTGAAAACTTCCTCAAAGTTAGCTGTATCTCTGGCAAGCCCCTGGAAGGCTCCATCTGTTGGTTTTTAAACAAGAGCCCAAGGAGCTGGTAGAGCATAGAGTGATAGAAGTCTCTTGTGTCATAGTCATGAAATAGATGTTTATAAACTCCCATCTATGGTCAGACTAAAGCCATCTGACTCACAAGAACTGGAAAAAAAGAGAGCGAAACAGTTAACAAAAACAGCAAGGTTGAAACCAGAAATAACTGAACAATGACCACAGAAACAAGATCAGAGCTTTAGTCTCCCAGCATTCCTCTAGGAAGCATGAGAAATCTCATTAAAAACAACCACCATCACAAAGGACTCACAGCCATGCAAGATGGTGGCCATCCCAGGCTCTGGAGTAAATGTCCATCAAAATTCCCAATTGTTGGAAGAGCTGAAAGAAGACCAAAGCGTAGGCAAGGGCACAATTAGCTGGGATCTAGAGGACAGTGACGTTATGACACTTAAAAGACAGACAGGGATGATAATTGGGTCCCCAAGAACAAATTATGAGAACTGAATGTGCAGCCTTAAAATAGAATGTGGGGCCTAAATACCTAGAGGCACCTCCCCTGTCACATCTGTAAAAAAAAAAAAAAAAAAAAGAAAAGAAATCAACATGAGAGGCATGAGAGGCTCAAGGAATGGTGGGTCCAAGAGCCACCGCAGCAGGGACAATGTGGCATGATGATTCCCACAGCAGCATCCAAGTCATCCTGCAAGAACTCCGGTGTGTTGGTGACAAAAACAAACAAAAAACACAGCTGCCCAAAGGACAGTCTTACCGCCACCAAGGCCCCAGGCTCCCCTCCCCCAATGCACATTTTTCTAGATAGACCTTTTGAACCTCAAAGGACTAGAGAGAAGCTCCGCCCAGACTTCATCCTGAGCTACCTTGCTGATGCTAATCTCTTACCCATTTGGAATACTCAGGTTGTCCTGTGTAGCATGTCCCTGATGAGTGACCACAGTCCACCTCCATGAATCAAGAAGGTGTGCCCATGAGGAGCAATGGGCACAACTAACACAACTGTAAATGGGCACCAGAGACATCTCACAACCACCTGCTGCACACTCCAACCTGCTCCCCAGCCATAGCTGCATGGTAGCCCCTAGACTAGACAGCAAGGCTTCAGGGAGCAGCCCACAGGACTGCTGCTGGCTTTGGGGAGCTTTGCATGTACCCTTGCCTGCTTTCTTACGTCTTCAGTGTTGTGCCGGCTAAGCCATCTTGTGCCCACTCCTCCACTCCCACCTTTGGCTGGAGTTTAGTTTATAAACCTCCAATCCCTCTGAATTAGTCTTCAGTGAGGATTTAGGACTTTCCCTTTTTTCCCTTTTTTCTTCTCTTCATTGTCCTCATTGCCCTTCACAACCTGAAACTTGTTCTGG
>JANHMN010000022.1:3709202-3714202 GCA_030674055.1 Rhabdomys pumilio | reverse complement strand
GATCAATTTAATTTTCAAGTAAATAAAATAGATTTTTGGTAAATGAGAGAGATTCAGGAAGAAATCTACTTCAGATGGATAAAATATCTTAGGAGGATGATATCCAACTTTCTTCAACACTTGAAAACAAATGCATTTGGAGAACATTTGGAGTGAATATAATTTTGATTTGTTTATGACTTCTTTATTTTTCGACTCACAGAAGACTACCCACACAGGGAGGCTGAAATTTAACAGGATTGCTTGTCACTAATCCAAGCCCTTTTTGGAAAAAAAAAAAAATTCTTGCATCCTAGAGCAATTAAATAATGATTATTCTGAAATGTTTCATTTTTAAAATTTCACCCACCCACAAAAAATTATATATAAGATTAATATTCAAGGCCATTGCATAGCAAAGAATGAGATAGCTAGGCATGGAAGATTTAAAGGCCTTTAAACTTTTAATCTCATGTACAACACATTTTCCTGTATTCCGGAAAATTACCTGGGCACAGAAACAAGTTCACCTTGTCGCCAAGAATTTGTTACTTGAGAATATCAAAATCCACTGATCCTTCAGCCAAGAGCAAAACTCTCCAATCCCAACATCAAAATCAAGGATCTGGTGTTAGCATCCCTTCCTAAGGTCCAGACCATATGACAACCACTTAGGCAACAATGGAAACAAGATTGTCGTGGTTTTCAAATAAAATGAGCACTTTTCAAACTATCGTACCTTATCAGAAGTACAGAATGGGAAGGAAGGCAAAGGGAAGCTCCTCTGGACAGATTTCTGTATGGGGGTGGGGAAGCCTCCTCCAGAGCAGATGGGGGAGTCTAATCAGTTCTTTGATTTCTCTACTCTAAGTATTTACTGGTTCTTTTTAATTACAAAAAGAAAAAAAAAAAGACACCATAAATTGTCTGTTTTACTGTCTGTGCTAATTTCATTTCATTATATCCTTGGAGTAAGCTATTATTTTCCCGCTGGTTCCCATGGCATTTTTCATTATCCGTTGCTAATTGTCTAGCATTCGCATAGGACTGTGACCCAAGTAGGCTGCTGCGTGGGCTGAAGTTCTAGAGGAAGCTGAGCAGCAATAGGATTCAGCATTGTTATTATTGTGACACATTGGAAGATTTCCACCCACTTACATGCCTCCATCGCTCTACTGCACAGCATCCCTACCCAGAGGGGCCATGCACTGAGGCATGGAAGGCCATCTGCACCAGGCTTCCCACTTGGTGATTAGCATTGAGCATCAAGGGAAGATTATACCTCGGGTCTGGTGGGTGCAGCTGTGAAGCCGGAGGTCTGGCTCCACTTGGCATACACAAATGCTGGTCTTCAAACCCAGCTACGACAGCTCTGTTCAAGAGGTTCCTTGGTTCCTAACCATGAACATGACGAACACATGATTTAGCCAAAGGATGCCTTTATATCCCAGTTACATTGCCAGATCAAAGGGCAACTTAGAGAGCTAGCCAGTCCTTGAGATGTAAACAGGCTGGAGATTTTTAAACATATTTTGGCATGCAGTGATTCTTAAAGTTATTCCCAATGAAATAACTCCCCTCAACTTGTTGGTTGTGGAATTTGAAGAGTCGCCTAAAACAATATAGACTATTGTCGTTGCCCTTGCTTGTCTCCCAAAACTTATAGGTAGGACCCTATAACTGAAGACACCACATGCTTCAGACACAAGAATTGGAGGAATCACCCGGCTGTGGTGGTGCACACCTTTAATCTCAGCACTTGGGAGGCATAGACAGGCCTATGATTTTAAGGCCAGCCTGGTCTACAGAGTGAGTTCCAGGATAACCAGGACTACACAGTGAACTCTGTCTCAAAAAAAGAAAAAAAGAAAAAAAGAAACAAACAAAGCATTGGAGGAATCAAACTGAAACTGATCTGAAAGCCTCCTGCCTGAAGACTAACTATCATACTATCTTAGGAAGGAAGGAAATCAACAGTTCTGCGGACCTGTAAAGTCTATGAACCACAATGACCAGCATGGCAAGATATCTCCAAGGGTACAATAGTGCCATTTATATTTGGGGGGCAATCAACAGACATATCATTAGATTTAAAGCCCACTTGACAGGAGGAAATTATGACTGTTAATATAAACCTTAGTCAATCATCCATGGATGGCAGCCACTGACTGACCCTCGAGGAGAAACTACCACTGCCACTTTCCTGAAACAGTGTAATTCCCAACTGCGTTCTAACACCTACACTTATATCCACAGGTATGTGTACCTCGTCATCATATTTGTCTAGCTATTTTATTAGGTTCTTATATCTACCACCCTTCCAACCCTACAACGCTAAGTAGGAGAGAAAGAAGGTTAGAGGGAAGAGGGCGTACACCGCCTTAGACTACTTCCTGCTGGTTAGAGGCACCGAGTTCCCTGGGGTAAGTCCAATCATCATTGTCAGAATATCTCCAACTTCTTCTCTTTGCTCATTACCACTTGACAAACTGCAACAACAGGCACCAGCAGCAGTGAGGCAAGGGGAGCAGCAGGGACAGCAGCAGCCACCACAGGCTCTCTTGGGGCTCTCCCATTTATACCCTCTCCAGACTCCCCAGAACTAAACTATCTATAAACTAAACTATAGGGGCAAAACTCACGCCACTGCTAGAGCATAAGACAAATCATAATCGCCTACTGTGAAGCACCCTCTTATCTTATCTTATAGCTGGGATTAAAACAAAAACATATTCACATAACATAACTGGGTTTTTAAAGAAACCGAAAGTCTCATCACAGTACCTCTTACCTCTCATCAAAGAAGCTTCTTTTTTTGTGGCAGACAAGGACCACCGCAAAAATCCACAACTGTTCAAACTTCCTAGAACAACTTATCATGGGGTACCCAACTACAATCACAATAAACTCCCACATACAGCGTAATCCCAAACTCCTAACACTATGGAATATCATAGAAGTAGGAAAAGACTATAGAAGCCAGAGGAAGGGAACACCTTCTGTGAGATAGTGTCTACTATAAGTGACAGAGAAGCTGTACCCAAGAAATCTCAAAAACACTTTCACCTAGACAAGTCTTGCCTGTACAATCTTAGTACAAGTTCACATGACATCATGGATGGGAGAAATCTCACAAGACTCTGCTCTTAATAAAGAGCTATAAACAATCAGTGGCTGCAGAAAAAGAAATTAGTCTTCTCCAAGGATGAGTTCCCTGATGGGTTATCCATCCAATCACATGTGGTCACTCCTAAACACATACACAGCACCAAATGGACTGAGCAGGCTGTATTTATATATACATATAGGTCCATGCATATATAATTTTTAAAGAAGAAGTCATGAATTTCAGAGGGAGTGGGGAGACATTGGAACAGTTAATAGGTGGAGGAAGGTGAGGTAGAAATTGTGAAAATACCATATTCATGCATAAAATTCTCAAAAAGTATAAAAGAATTTAACCTAAAAAGAAATGATTCCCAGTGGATCCCAATTAGATCTTGTGGTTAATTACATTTGTCTTTATGGATTCAAAAGTGCAAAGCAAAACTCCATTAGACAAACAACATGGAATACTACACAGGTAGGATCACGGGGGATCTGTCAAAGGCTCTGTCACAATGCAGAAAGTAGTGCGTTTGTTCATGTACTTTACAAACATGTACATGAATAGACTTTGTCACATAAAACAAAGCTCTGGTTTGTAGCACACTAGGTGCTGATCGCATGTACCAGAAATTGTGCCTTTCCTCTAGGGGTTAACCAAGATTTTTCTAATAGTGTAAAAAGTGAAAGTTGAAGGGCAGCTTCAAGCAACATCTGTGGGAACCACCACAGTCTGATTCCATTTCAGGGCTTTGTAGTTGAAGATAGGGATATTTAAAATTCCCACAGAAGTGCTCAATTTGTGAATTGGCTTGCTCCAATTAAACCAATGCAGTATTACCAACCTTAGGGTTCAATTAGCTCATCCCCTTTTTCAGAAGTCCTTTGATACCTCACATGTCCCCATCACTCCATTTTCAGCTGGCAAATTCAGTGGCACTGTCCTTTGCCTGGGGCGAATCTTCACACAAAGATTGGTTTGTTTCCTCAGTGTTAGTTTAACCCATCTGTAAGCCCATGAGATGACTATACTGAAGCCATGGGCCGCATCCTCTACTCCTCACCACATTCTTGACGCTTTGTTTAAAGAGAGCTGAAATCTATATTAGTTTAAATGAGAAGTACAACCTATAAATTCTCCCTTCGTTTTAAACTAATTGATATGTAGTCTCCCTATCTGTTGACAGTCACTGAAGAAGATAAGCCTCTTAGACCTCTTCAGAAAACAGACCTCTTGTTCTTGTTGACTTGGTATGGTAATCATTCTGTCAGCTCTTGCTGTGTGGCTTTAGGCCCATCAGTGGTTTCAGGCCTGCAGCCAACTATCAAATGCACAGGCTAAGAAAACTATTACTTTTAAAAGCAGAGGCAGCATGCATAGCAACACAGTAGCCAGGCTGATGCTGCAGCCCAGCTTCCCCTGCATTCTGGTGGTGTTGGTTTGTCCTCACACTCCACTGTTAACTCCCTAAACTTAAAGCACTGCAGAATCTTTGAGGAATACCCTCCTTCTCCCCAAAGTCTCCAACCCCTCACCAAATGAGGAAGTTAAAAACGTGTCCTGGTTATTGACAGCTGGCAACATCTATTCTAATTTGTCCAGGTCTTCTCATCAGACGTTCTTACACATACACACACACACACACACACACACACACACACACACACACACACAAGCCAACATCAGCCCTGTGACTATCTCATGGCAGCTCTATTTTTCCCAGATTTATTTTTCTAACCAAAACAAGGGTAGTTTTTCTAGTTTCCCTCCTTTTCCCTTATAGAATAGGACCTTGTCCTAAATAGCTTTGGGGCTTGAAAAGAAAGAAGATTGGAGTCTTTGGAAGAATGGACTTTGTAGCTTCGTGTGTGTGTGTGTGTGTGTGTGTGTGTGTGTGTGTGTGTGTGTGTGTGTG
>JANHMN010000022.1:3650712-3709192 GCA_030674055.1 Rhabdomys pumilio | reverse complement strand
GTGTGTGTGTGTGTGTGTGTGTGTGTGTGTGTGTGTGTGTGTGTGTGGTGGTGGTGGAATTGTACAGATGAGACAAGCTCTCTACCACTGAGCCACATCCCCAGGCCCCACCCCACCCCCTGCCTGTTTCTCTGAATCTTCACTGCAAATTCCCACAGCCATCAGCTCTGTAGGACATCTGAACAGAGGATGCAACAGAACACAGCAACAGAAGACATTCCCTGAGAGCATTCTGCTTTCAAACTAATTTCTATTGGTAGAGACCAAGGGAACTAACCGCAAGCATCCAAACAGGCCCACAGCATCTGTAACACAAGCAAGTCAGAACTAACCTTCCCAGAATGGGTGAAAAGACTTCAAAAACATTCTCTCCTGTTTTTCCCTTTCCACTACCACTGCTAATCTCGGAACACATTCAATAAAAAGCATCATTTCAAAACCAAAAATATGCAGTGCCTGACTTCCATGGGACTGCAACTGTGTAGACTCCTGCTGAGATTCTGTCTCAGAATCCCACTGTGAGGAGAGAACTGAAACAAGAAATGTATTTCTCAGCTTTCATACATCTCTCTAGCTATGCTTTCTTTATTTAAATCTAGTGGAGTCTCATTTTGATAAGACCACTGATATTTTCATGGAAAAGGGTAGAAACTGAAGACAGCTGTTCTTGAACATAAAGAGCCAAACTAACTGAGATGACTTCTTCAATAACTCAACCATTTATTGGGCATCCAGTCATGGCTGGGACTTGATGCCTAACTTCAAGAACTGTGATAAAGATTGCCACAGAAGATTCCATTCACACCAAGTTTATTCCACATTTAATAAGCCTTGCAAAGGATTCATGCTATGTGACTTCCCAAGAATCCCTCCAGAACTTACTTTAAAAATATTCCATTATCTATAGCTGTAAACATTGTTTTGTTAGTTCTGCAATAAAAATAAGACCAATATCTGAAACATGAATACTAAAGATGCCAAAGAAATTGGCAGGGTATATTGCCTTCTTGCAATTACACACACACACACACACACATACACACATACACACCACACACACAACAGTATATTCTGCCAATTCTAATCATCAGTAATATTGATAAATAAGTTATTTTAATTAATGCGAAATATTTTTATATGGCCAAAGAAGCCTAACCCAAAAAAGAAAAAAAAAATCTGTTTGGATAAACTTCATCTGGCTCCAGATATTTTCCAAATTGTTTGTTAATGTGTTCTGAAATATCATTTTTAGTATAAATCATTCCAATTATCCACAAACTTGAAGTTCAGGTTACCCTTTAATTCCTGAAGTAGAGACATGGGAACTAGATTTATGAAAGGAGCAAATGTGTACCTGGGAAATGATGATGGCATTTGTGTATGGGGTGAGAGGCATATGGGGCAGGAAGACGGGATTAAAGTGAGCCACAGGAGTAAAAAGAAGAGAGATTCTGTTTGGTACTGACCAGGTAAAGGGAAAATGGGCTTAGGAGTTGCAGCTTTGGGCAATGGAGAGCCCAGTGGGAGACACTAAGTGTGAGATCTTCCCACAAAGCTACTTTGATTAATGGGAGCTCCAGATTACAAGAAAGAATGGGAGAATCGAGAATGAAGATGACAAAACCAACAACTACCATTCAAGGTAAAGACTAGCCTTAAGAGTGAGGGCGAAGGTGGGAGTCTAAATTACTACTGATCTCAATAAGCTATGGTGCCTCAATAGACCTGTGACTCTTAAAGCCCTTGGAGGTCTTGTGATGATGGTATGTCACTATGGGTCACTAAGGAACAGATAATGACTAGGGAGTTCGTCAGAATGTGCCAGCCCAAGGCAGGCCACGGGTACAAGGAAAGTATTTGTGTAACTACGATCAGGGACCTGTTCAATAATGTCAGAATGACAGACACCCTCCCATTCTGTATCAATGAGCTGATGTGTCCTGACTAAGATGATACGGAAATATACAATTCAAACCTAGCCAGCTTCCTGGGGATTATATCTCCTGTCTCCAAAATGGCGGTCACACCGGGCAGTGGTGTCACACGCCTTTAATCCCAGCGCTTTCTGAGTTCAAGGCCAACCTGGTCTACAGATTGAGTTCCAGGACAGCCAGGGCTTTACAGAGAAACCCTGTCTTGGGGGGATGGAGGGGGAGGAGGCAGTCATCAGCATAAGAATGGGGCAATAAGTATGGTCAATCCAGTAACCAGAAAGGAGAAGCCTGTCAGTGTGCAAGCAGATGTGCCGCCCCACCCAAGGTCAAGGAAAACTTACAAACCTTCTCAACCATTCTGGTTCTCAGTCTGATCTGAGGACAGCTGGTCTAATGGGGATTCCAGGGAAGACTGCCTACCCCTGCATGGGTTACAAACGGAAAACCCAGTAGGGGAGAAACAGAATGAGCCAAGCAGGAACAGAGTCTCCAGGGAAGCTCTGCAGAACAAAGACAGGCAGAGTCATAATTATTATATTTTGCACTTACTTGGCATTTGCTACGTGCCAGGTCCTTTACGCTCATTTAAGTCTAACAATGGCCCCGTGAAATTGAAATGATTATTATTACCACTTAACAGATGAGACAAAGCTGAGCTCTGGAAAAAACGAGGAAGACACTCCCAGTCACAAGGTAGTCAGTCAGAGTCAGAGCCAGGATTTGACCCCGGCGGTCTAGCTGGAGCCCCCCATTTAATCACTCCGCTAGCTAGCCTGCCACTTGTCATGGAATTTTTCTTAGGAGAGGATGTACTAGATTTAGCAACCACAAGCACAACAATTTTGATCTGAAGTCCGAAGAGGAAAACAAGAATATTGAACAACGTGAGGACCGTGGATACCAAGTTGAGCCAACAGATGGACATAGGGGAGGGGAAAAAAGACCTAGAAATAAAAGGGATAACTCCTCAAAGGTCAAAGTTAATTCAAAAAAATATTTGCTGACCCTGACGACAACCACAAAAACTACATGGCTGCAGCTCGATGCATCTGTTTATTATGTATGCTTGCAGCCTGAGATTTCCTCCCATCAAGATAAAAATTACCATCGCACATAAGCAGATGACTGCAATAAATATGGGAAGGAACTAGCATTGCCAGAAAGGTTTTTTTTTTTTTTTTTAAGAAAGGCTGCTAACTCTAAGATTGGGAGCTGAAAGCCCCCAGATGACATCAGCCCGAATTCTCCTAGAAAAGAAATGACAGGAAGCTGGCTCCTGGAACTTTCTCTTCGGAGGTGACTCATTTTATGGCTGGGGACAGGAATGAGATAGGACACGTAGGGGTCTGGCAGGAGGGCTGAGGGAAGGAGGATCTGGCTTCTGTTCCTCTCTTCACCTTTGTCCCTTTTGAGGATGTTACAACCCAAGCTTTGCCCTGCCCCCTCCCCAGTTCAGACGTGGGAATCCTAACCCCCAGTACTTCGGATCGTAGCCATATTTAGACATACCATCTGCTGAGAAATAATATAAACTGAGTTCTTAAGAATGGAACCACAGCCAACACAACTGCTGTTATTATAATAAGAAGAAACCTGGCCACAAGCATGCACGTGGTAGGAAGAAAGACTCTGTAAAGACAAAGGCAGAGGGCCACCTATGACACTGAGGAGGAAGGAGACCAGCTCTTGATCTCAGACTCCTCCCTGCAGAACAGCTGCTGCTATGCCTCCCAGTCAATGGTATTTGTTACAGCAGCCTAGACAACTTACACAGCTGCAGACTTTGAACTGCAGATGTATATCAGAGCAGTACTTTGACTCCCAATCCTAAAACAGACAGTGCTTGAAAGAGACCATGCAATTCACAGGGCTTGGAGAAGAAAATGATGCAAAAACCTTGTCAGGTTTCTGCAACGAAGTTTGAGCATCGTGAGACCTCTGTTCAAAACCTTGTTCTATTCCTTATGAATTAACACAAAATGCCTTTAGATTCTCTTTATCCCTTCCTCTCTCTGCCCCATATGTTCATCCTTCTGAATGCTACATAAAATCCATCCCCTGCCAAGTACGGCTTTTACTGTCACTCCTCAACTGGAGCTAACTTTTCAAGATAAAATCCACCGAGTCTCTATATATGGAGCCTAATTATAACCGAAAGCAGCCCCTAACTCATTCTGCTCCAGTGGGAATTCTCTAGTTCAACAAAGTCAGAGTGTTCAACTCACTGTCCCTGGACAGAGGGACTACATATCCATGTCTCAGCCCAGGGGCCTCTAATCCAACCCCTCCCCAGGGTGGCCCTCCTAGTCAAATGCTACCCCAACTCCTCTCTTCATGAGACTGCTTCCCATTCAGCTCTAAAAGCAATACAGCCCTTCCAAGCAACCACGGTTTAAGCTTTCAATACCTAGCAAGCTGGGCAGGTGTGTAATAGGTCTGTTGCTTTAAGAAAGCCTTCAATAGTCCCCATATCCTGCTTCCCTCCCGTCGTTTAGAGTGTCCATCACAGAGTCTGGAGAACATTCCATTCAGAAAACAGTAGTTAGTGTATGGCCTGAGAATCAAAGGAGGCTGAGAGGAGCTCCAACAATGAAAAGAGACGCTACAACAATCCTTATTCTGTTTGAGCATTGTCTTAAACACTTCTGTTTTCCTTTGTTAAGTAATGGGACATAAACTAAAGAGTCAGCTCAGAAGCGTGCTCGCTCATCCCTCCACCCTTTCTTCCTTAGGTTGGATTGGGTATGGAGGAACAGAAGAGGCAAAAGTTGAAAGCTAAACAGCCCTTCTTCACTAGGTGAGACCTTCCTTGGAAGACATTTGTGTGTCACGCTGATGCCCGCTATCTTTGTGAATAGTCCCTCAGCATGTGTTAGATGGATACAAAGAATGTATTCTACGCCTGACCATGAACATGTAACTCTCTGATGTTTCCCCAGGTCCTATCCTTCCCTTTTCCAGTTGGAACTTAAGAGACTCAAAAGCTGCATTGTACATGGGAAATCTGGTACCTAAATCAGACTAAATCTGAAGGCATTTAATAGATTTCTGCTCTTGAGGCAACAACCACTTACCCTTCCTACGAAAGGCAAAAGAGATTTCATGCCCAACGAAAGCATTTGTGACAATTACTCTGGCTGGTCTTGATGTTATTGGAGACTTTGTCAGCAGAGTCTATAGTGATCTTAACTAAGGACAGCAGAGGCTAGGTATGGGTCGAAATTGACAGTTGATAACAGGATCTCAAAACTAGGCTATCCCCTTGCTGTCAAGGGTCTTTTTTTCAGAACTGGCAAGGGAAGGAAGTGAGTCTTCTCCCAAGGCAAAGGATCGTCTTGGCTTTTCTAAAACTCACCCACAGCTAAGTAGCCACTGCCAACCGCAGTTGTCAGCAACATTAGGATTATTCTAGCAATTATGAGCAATGACTGGTTTTTGAAGCTATGAAGAAATACCAGTTCAAAAGAAAAGCACTTTAAGAAAAATGTAAATACTTACGCTCTTGTAAATGAAATCACAGAGATGGCCCTCCCCAGTGGGAAGTCCTTGATCAAGCCACAGACAGCATCTATGGAGTGACAGATATTCTCTCAAGGTCTTTTTGTTGGCTTTGTTGTATGTAAGACAGCCCGTGTTTATGTTGGACGGTGAATATGGTATGTTTTTCTAAATTCACCAAAGAGAAGAATTTGTTTAGGTTTAACCAAACAAAGATGGTGGAACTGACCCAGTGACCTGAACTGCAGCTGCTGCCTCTTTTAGTAACCAAGAAAACAGACAGAATGGTAACAAGGCAGGGAACACAGCAGGCCCAGAGCGCCTGAGGGCAATAAGAAAATAACCCAGGAAGCCGGATGTGGGGCCTGTGACCTACTCACCTGGAGGCTGGGCAACTGAGACCAGCTTTCAGAGGTAGAGCAGGAACCGATAGGGATCAAAGGAAGAGGCAAGTGGGACAGAGAGCAGAGGAAGGCCTCAGGCCAGGGGTGTGGAAAAGAATGAGGAAAGAGATCAGGGTGTGGCAGCGACGTCAGTGGGTTCCAAACTAAGAACTCAGTAGCCAACCCCAAGGCTAGCTAAGCAAGACCCTAAAGCAAGGGGCCAATTCCCTTATCTTCACCTGGGAGTGGTTTTAGTAATCTCAGTCAGTTGCATTCAGCTGACAAAACAGTGTCCTGCCCGTCAGTCAAACCGATTTAGACCGATCCCAGAGCAACCTTTTTCATTTCCACTAAACCATGGTTACCAATATGCTTTTCTTTGCTGGAAAATCACAGCAGAAAATGATGACTCCTTGTGCATTGCTATGGAAACCTTAAAACTGCTTCTAGAACTCATGGGGGTGGGGGGAGCACATAGCCCATCTCCGACTTTCAATCATAATCCTCTCCAAGGGAGAAAACTGAAAATTAGATGGATTCATTCCGAGTTCCTCTTTCCAATCAAACAGATGGGATTTAGATACACTCTTAAAGAAAATTGTGCTTTGTATAATAATATGTAAACTTATCACCCATCTCAGAGGCTTTTTCTAAAGATTCTGATAATTAAACTATTCCTGTACAGCTTAAATTCCTATAGAGCAATAAGGTTAGATAGAGTGCTCTCTGGTTTCTGAGTGTGCAAATGCGTGTGTGTTCATCTATATGTGCTTTTTCTTTGGTTCCCTTATTTTTTGTTCATTTGTTTATTTTGTCTTGTTCATGATAAAAAAAAATTGTTCTTATTTTATCTTATTTTATTCTTTTATTTTTTTAGGCACCTATTTGTTTTCTAAAAGGAGACAGCAAGAGAGAGGATTTGGATGGGTGGGGGTGGGGAGGAGCTGGGGAAGGGAAAGTTGTAACCAGATTGCAAATGACATAGGACCAAAGAAAGAATAAATAACAATAGCAGAAGAATTTTAAAAATGAAACTATAATTCAATTTTTTTAATGTAAACACTAAAGACTGAAAGAAAAGTAAGTAAAAATCAAAGTGGGAGCAGATTCCAGGTTGTTTGGGAATCGGATGGAAGTGAGGGAGCTGGTGGAAGCTTTGATTTTCTGGCCTTGTGTTCTTTTACTGAAGGGTCTGAAGGGGCTTACTGACCTTTGGGCTGGAGTGGCAGGGTCACATGACTGACAAGGGCATCCAGGGCTCTGGAACAAGCATGTGTTCTGGGGAAAATCCTGAAGGGTTGGAGAAGTGGAAAGCTGAAAGAGGCTGGGGCTGTCTCTGGTAAGAGCCTGGGAGGATGAAGATATTGGTATCCCAAGAGTCCCAGGTCTACCAACCGGGTTGTCGAGACCAACCCTCAAAACTGTCTTTATGCAAAGAGGAGTGGTTTCTTATGCCCAGTAAAATCAAGATAGAAAAATGTCTGGGCAAAGAGGTACCACGGAAGGTGATGAATATGTTTTAATTGCATGCTTTTGGTAATGTTGCTATGTCTGTGGATATCAAAATGTCATACTCTATTTTTTCATGTGGGCAATAAAAATAAATTTAAATAGAAAAATGAGTAATGAACAGACAAAATTACTCCTGCAATGGGCTGGCGAGATGATGAGTTAGGGCACTAGCTTTATAGGCTGCATGAGGAGTACCTGAAATCAAATCCCAGAACCCATATAAAAGCTGAGCACGGTCATATGAACGCTTGTAACCCCAGCACTGAGGAAACGGAGGTCACAGAGGATGGCTGGGGCTTGCTGGCTGCTATCCTGGCTCCAGGCTAAATGAAAGACATTGTCTCAAGAGAGCAAGGCAGAAAGTGACAGTGATATTCAATGTGTGTCCTCCTTTGGCCACAGCGCATGGGCATGCATATTTGTACCCAACTGAGCACACATGCTCACACACACACATACACACACACACACAGAGACACACATACATACACACACAGAGACACACACACATATACACATGCATACACACAAACACACACATACACACAAACACACACCTTTCGGTAAATAGCACTAAATTCACCACAATAAAATACAATAGGTTGGCAGTCCACAACACTTAAAACTCCGAGGAATATTTTTAAAACCGGTTCTTTCATCACAAGTTACTACAAATTTGCTCAATATATATCATATCATAAGCTTAAAATAATTAAATTTTAAATCTGAGAAGAACCCCAGAGGTAAAAATCATCATCACCATCATCATTATCATCATCATCACCATCACCATCATCATCATCATCATCACCATCACCATCATCATCATCATCATCATCATCACCATCACCATCACCACCACCATCATCATTATCATCACCATCATCATCTTACCAATTTACAGATAAAAAAAACTAAGGGTTTAACCTAGTCCCACAAGCTTGTTGGGAGCAGGAGAAGGGGATTGGCCCTGTCCCAGACTGTCTTTGTCCACTGGGCTACATCTGGTGCTTTAGAATCACCGTAGGGAAAGTACCAGGCTATGAAACTTGTGATCACCTCCTGAGCACTTGGTATAATGTAGAGAAATGTATCTCACACTGTGGTCTTCTCAAGGCCGCACTAATCATTGTTCTTCCTGACGTTTCCTTTGCATAATATCTCCATGGAGCAACCCGAGTTCGGTGGTACACACAAACCATTCTACACCTGTTCTTATATAGTCTCTTCTCGGGCTTATGTACTGATTTAAAAGAAACATAGGGAATTGTAAGCGACTCACATTTAATGGGTGCTGGTGGATTTGCTGGGTACTTAATGTGAGTGTGGAATCCCTTGAAGAGCAGAAAGTAGGTGTCATCTAAATGTTAAGGTGAAGGAGGGTTGGATTAAATTATAGTATTTCAGTATGAAGGTAGGACAATGAAAATTAAAACTACTTTGAGATCACCTCTTACTTCAGTCAGAATGGCCAAGCTCAGGTTGACAAGGCTTATGGGGGAGGGGGAACACTTTGTCAGAGCTGGTGGGAGTGCAGACTGGTGCAGTCACATGAAACTGGCGGGAAAGTCCTTCTAAAAGCTGGAAAAAGATCTACCTCATGATCCGGCTATTCCACTCTTGGGCACATACCCGAGAGATTCTCTATCCTATTATAGATACACCCGCTCATCCATGATCATTACTGCTCTGCTCTTTACACAAAAGCAAAAAAAAGGAGGGGGAGGGGACAAACAGCATAGATGTATTGGTAAATGGTTAACAAAAGCGTGACACGTTTACACAACAGAATATTATTCAGCTATTAAGAAAAAAATTATTTAAATTCTCAGGTAAAGGTATAAAGCTAGAAACAATTATTCTGAGCAAGGTAATCCAGACCCCGAAAGACAAAGACCACATATTTTCTCTCATATGTAGATGCTAGCTTCGTATCTTCAGATAGATGTGTTTCATTTGGAATAACGACAGAGCGTCAGAAACTAGTAAGCCGCTATGGACGGTGACTGTTAAAGAAGAGAAGTAGAAGACAGTATAGATCAGAGGAGGTAAATAATAAATCAGAGAAGGTTAACTAGGGTCAGGGGGGAAGGGCAGGGTAGAGGAGACAGAACAGGGAAAAATAGTTAACACGGAAGTGCTTCTGGAAAAAGAAGCTTTTTTTAATGTACAGGTACGCATATATAAAAGGAGTTTAAATGCAGTTACTCTATTAATGGGCAGAACACTAATAACAGGAGATGAAATGTCTCGGCTACATACTACAGACTAACAAATAAGCAAAGCCCAGAGTCAGGAATGAGTTACCTCTTTGTTAGCCAAAGACTCTCAAATATTACAAGCTATTGTCACTGCTCTTGGCTGCTCTCCAGAATGTGTTGGTAACACCCTATTGATGAAGATGCCACATCCTTAAGTCACAGAAGATGAGGCAATAAAGCTGGTACTGACCTGGAAGCTTCCTCCCTACTGGCTAGCTTTCCTAGTCCTGGAAGGAGCTATGAATACTATCAGAGAAGAAAAGTACTTAGTCTCAGCCGCGAACCCTGGGAGATACAGTAACAACCAGTCTATCAAGACATATGCCACTGTACAATTATGGAGCAAATGTTATGGGAGCAAACAAACACATTCTGGGTGGATTTAAGGGCCACTCTAAACCATACCTGGCACAGTTGTCAGGGCTAAGAAGCTGTGGCTAAATAAGCTACAAGCCCTAAGGAAGGACCTAATACATTATTATGCTAAATGAACACAGTATTAAACTGACCCCTAATGACTTGTCTCTAGACCCACAGACTCAAGCATCTTTTAACCCCCATCAAAGACGTATCTTTTTGCAGTTGACAGCAAATAGCATGAAGACCCAGAAGTGGTCAACAGGGAATAGGAGACTGTGGTATGGTCAACCCTAAATGGGGCATCTGTCCTAGCCCCTCCTCCCTAGGCTCAGGGATTGCTGAAGAAGAGAAGACAGAAAAATTCAAAGGTCTAGAGATTGTGGAGGACTGAAATGAAACAGAGTTTTCCAGCCACAGCAGAGCAGACACACACATGAGCGCGTAGTGATTGTGGTAGTGTGCATAAGAGCTGCACAGGCTCCAACGCAACGAAATCCCAGTGTAGATGGTGGAAGGCAGCATGAAGTTCCACCCTGAGCGGAGGATTCCTTAGCAAGTGATAGCTGATGAGAGAAAGAGAGTCAGCCTTCCTCAAGGATGTGGCCCCTAGTATGTTGATCAAACCCCAGTGGACAGTCACACATCCAAATATATATGGGCAGCAAAAACTGGACTCAATGGGTTTAAAATTAAAAAGTAATAACCAGGTGGTGGTGGCACACACCTTTAATCCTAGTACTCGGGAGACAGAGGCAGGTGGAGCTCTGTGAGTTCAAGGCCAGCATGTTCTACAAAGCTAGTTCCAGGACAGACAGAAGTACCCAGAGAAACCCTATCTCGGGGATGGGGTCGGGGGTGGAGTAACAAGTTGGATAGGATATGGGGGCTGACTGTGAGAGGAAATAAAAGGTAGCTGAATATGTTCAAGACATATCATACAAAATTCTCAAAGAATAAAAGTAGTTTAAAGGATAGGATGAATCTTTTAGTCATTAAAGTTACAAACATCAAAGTATCTTACTTGGATGAATAAAATGTGTGTGTGTGTGTATGTGTGTGTGTGTGTATGTGTGTGTGTGTGTGTGTGTATAAAGTTTTATATATATATATATATATATATATATATATACATATGTATATAGATAGATAGATAGATAGGTAGATAGATAGATAGATAGATAGATAGATAGATAGATAGATAGATAGATAGATAGATATACACATACACACAAAGTTCATACAAAAATGTCAATTTGGGGTTAGAGAAGTAAAATATGGTGGCCTTTAAATTTTCTAATTTTTTTGCTATAGATATAAAGCTTTTTCTCCCTAAATAAGTTTCTTTTTAAATTATTCCAGCATTTCCCCATCTAGACTCCTCTCCAACGTGTCTGACAACCTGACCATCACCGTTTCACTTCCTACCAAGGAGATGACGAGGCCCAGACCTCTGAGGAACACTGTTGGTCCTGAACACAGCTGGTTTCTTCAGATGCAGGACCACACAGTGCATGCACTCTCCAGAGACAGAATCCCTCCAAAGAGCATCTTTGTGTTGCTTCTGCAGCCCCGCTTTTGTTTCAGGGTTTATGGGCTGAGGAAGGAGCTCTGGTGCCTTGAACTTTCTAGAGAAGCTTACCTGCACTTTCCCACTCATCTGGGAAGGAAGGCAGTAGAGATTGAAAGCAGATTTAGAGTCTGGTTTTATGGTTCCAGCCTTTATTGGTTTTCTTTTCTGAGTTGAGAGATGCTGAGTAAAAAACAGCAGATTCTGGTGCTGTCTTCTCTATGTCAGTCTTTGTGAAAGCAGACAGGGGAAGGAGCATTTGTGGCTGGCCCCCCTCCCCCTCCCAGCTCTCCTCTCTGACAGGCAGCTGGTGATTTAACTGTCAAACTGGAAGCAGCACATCTTTTTTTCAGGAGCCTCCAAAGACCACTCCAAATGACAAAGGAATATAACAAACAAACAAGTCCCTGAAAGCTTGTGTTGCCATGGCAACTAGCCTAGCTTTTCTAAACTCACAGAACAGAAGAAACATTGCACTAGAGGGGGCGGGGGGTGAGGGGTCCACCTCAGCTAATAAATATGACATCTTATTAATGCTCCTGTTTATAGCTAATGAGTGTTACCTAAAGGAGTCACAGATGAGGCTAATGACAGCCACCCTAGGACCTAGACATCTGGGCAGTTAATTTTTGTTTTGCTATTGAGTAGACAAAATGTCAAGCTTGTCTGCTCAGCAGATATTCGGGGTCTCATACATCACTTTGTACCATACACTACCTGTATCCTCATAAGCCACACCTCCTGAGCAGATAAGGTCTGGTATCCATCCAGGAGAGAGGACAGAGTGTTTTATTTGTGAGCCCAAAACATTGCCTTTACATACAGACTCCTGCCTATTAAAAAGTGGAGGGCCATGGTTCTTATCTTTTGGTGTTTGGTGTAGTAGGAAGGAGGAGACCAATTGTCAGAGTTTTCTAAGGAGCAATGATCCCAATCTTTCAGATCAATGGAATGAGGGATGCTTTTGTTACACAGGAGTTGGGTGGACTGGTGGCTGGCCACAATGTGCAGTCTGGGGTTAGCTGCTTAAAGCAGTGTTAGCTTCCAATATAAATGTATCTTCTGGTTGCCTTTGAAGCTATGCTCTTTAGCTTTCTCATTACAACCGCACCAAGAGCAAGATCATCTTCATAAAGGGAGTTCTAGGGGCTGTATTCGGTGCAATCTTCCTGGAAGGCTGAGGAGAGTTTTTAATGATACTTTTGTTACTTGAGAATTTCATGCAGTGTATTTTGATCATATTCACCTGTCGCCTCTCCAGTTTAGAAGTATTTATCAACTACCACAGGCCTTGCAGAGTCCTTGGCCCAGCTACGGTGCACAAAGAAGGTGTTCTAAGGAGCTAATTGCTGACACACACAAAGAAACTACAAAAGCACTCATGTCAATGCTGGCCACAATAGAGAGAGGAACGTTTAAAACAGCCAAGAAGTTCAGGAATGGGAGGCTGAAGCTAAGCAAAGTTCAGTTCAGCTCTGCAGAGCACCATGCAGCCATGGTTTTAAAAAAAATGTCTACCTTGTACAAAATGAAGAGCGGGTTTTAAGGTACCGTGTAGATTTTTCTTAAAATAGAGATAGAGGCAAATAACCAGAAAAATAACTTCAAAATAAGAAAGATTATCTCTGAATGACTCTATTGTGGACTAGTCACGTACTAAAAATTATCTATGATAAAATACTATTACTAATTGTTTAAAGTGTAACACATTTAAATTACGGTATTATAAACCTTGTCAAAAAATGTATGCCTGGTGTGGTTATATCTCTACGGGCACCTCCGTACTGTGGTGTAGCTAAATTGACACGACACCAAACTACAGACTTAGCATTTATGTTCATAACTGTAGACAAATGTTACTCCTATACTTCGTCAGGGATGCTTTCTCTTCTCAGTGAGCCATGATGAATGCAGAGACTTTGAATAAGGCTCAGAAACAACGTAAAGGCCAGAAGACCAGAGAGACACAGGAAAGGCTATCTTCAGGGCATAACAAGCCTTTACAGACATGATCATACAGAAGCTTTGGCTGCACAAGATCGAGGCTATGAATAGTTAACGATGGATCATGAGGGCCTCGTGGGGCCTTATTTCTCCCTTGTGAACTTCTAGCAACTGATGGATTCTGGGAAAGTGGTAATTATTACTTTTAGCCATATATATAATGAGCCTATAAGGCTCCACTGAATAGTTCAAAACCCAGGACCATGCAGACAGTCTTAATTAAATCAGGGGGTCACAAAACAAACACAAAGATATGAATATGGGACATGGTCCAGTAGGAAGGTAGGAGTGAGGGCAGGAGAAAGAAAAGAGAGCATGGGACAAGCATGTGCACACGCATGGAACACAGTGCTGTGTATGAAATTGCCGAGGAACAAATTGACTCAATTAAAAAATGATTTTAAAATAAACATTCTGGCTCTACCAGGCTTCCATAAGTGGATATAAAAATGTAAAGTGCACCATTGACTTTTAATTCATCGCCTCAATAAAAAAAAAAAAAAAAAAATTTAAAAAGTGGCAGAGAGCTAGGTTGGAGCACACTCCTGGAAAAGGACTTTTTTATTTACCTGTTCAACATTCATCCGTTGCTTCCTGTCTACAAAACCTTGGCACGCTGAGGAGACAAAACAATGAAAAGTCATAGAAAACAGTGAGGGTCTTAAAGACAAGGGAGCGCTTTGAGAACCACAACAGATGGAGACACGTCAGAGGTAGGGTGACCAGCATGTTCGCTTTCTATTGCTGCCACAGTTAATTATCACAAACGGAGGTGCTGAGAACACCAATGGCATTATCCTACTTGGTCATAAGTCCAAGGCTAAGATCAGGGTCTCAGAGGCACTGTGTTCCCTTCGGGAAACATGAGGAGAATCAATTTGTTTGCATTTTTTGCCTCTAGAAGAGGCTCAAATTCCTTGATTCAAGGTCTTTTTCTCTGTCATCAAAGTACTATTGGTAGAATGGATCTGGCATGATGTCATTCTGATATCCGTGTCTACTTCCCTCTTCTGTTACACTCTTGTGTAGTGATCTCACCTGAATAGTTCAGAATGTTCTTCTGTTTCAAGACCAGTCATTATCAATCTCAGTTATACACACACACACACACACACACACACACACACACACACACACACAATTTGTGTGTGTTATTATGCAGCATAACCAAGTCACAGGTCCTGGAAGTGGGAGCTGGGGTTACACTCAAGCAATGGGTAGAGAAGGCAGTTCCATCAGAGACTAAGGTTGAAAGCCTTGAAAGCTGTAGAATTTTGCAGCTGCCCAGTGAATCTGTGTCTAGGTGTCAGAAGACCAGCTATGACTACTTGAGAGAGTAGCTGCTTCCTGCAGCATTGGGTTTTGTAAACAAGGGATCTGGAGTGTGGTTTGCGCTAAAGACAAACAAGCAAGAGATGGCAGCAGAAAGCTCATAGGCCCGGCAATGGAGAAAGGTGGGCTGCCTACTAGTCGCATGGAAAGACAGAAAAAAGCTGTCTTAATGGACATGACCAGTTTGACACAGGTTTAGAAACACGGAATAACATGGGAACATTACATGGAACAAGGAAGAGTTAGTACCGAGATGTATTAAGCAAGCAGCCTTCTTTGCTTAATTAAATCTATAGGGAAATGCGCCTTATGTTTCTGTAAATTCTAAAGTCTGAGTGTAAGTTAAACACAACCTATAGCTGCCTGTGTGTTCGTCAACCTGGTAAACTGTTGATATACAAAAGCTACGGTGCATTTGCAGCAGTCTTAACTAGTTTTCCAATTTAAAAAAAAAAAAAAAAGAGTTGTAAGTTATATAATGTTGGAAAGCATAGTTAAGCCACTGCGAGTTTCCAATCACTCATAGCTCATGCTGGAATACCTTTGCTAAGATACTATCTTTTAGAAACAAGACATGGGAAAAAAAATAATAAAGCCTATCTGGTACACAAAGCCACCTCCTCATAATACACATTCAGCAGTAACAACCCGTGAGATACTTCAAACTGGCCCTCACGCCAAAGACAAGAGTGAGTAGCTGTATTCAGTTTGTGGTTGCCCAGCAGCGGCTGCAGCACTAATCCTGGACCAGTTTAAGACCAGAAAGAGTGCTGTGGTGGTCAGGACATTCAGCTGATGAACTCAGCAGGAAGACAGGGGGAAAGAGGGGATTGGTGGCAGTCCAGGGATCAGTTCCCTGATGGTCCTCAGACCCACCTGGCTAACTCCGATTCAAACCTCATTGTCCACAACCCTTTCTGAACCATCCTCCTCACATGGTACATTTCCCCCATGAACACTTGCACCTGCTTCCATCTACCTCTCTGTAGGAAAGGTTAGACCCTGAGAGTGTTTATTTCATAGCCTGTGACTCAACCCTCAAGCAATTCCAATCATTCGTTCTCTATTTACCACACCTGAAGGGCTAGTGAGCCGACTTGTCTGACCAGCTTCCAAGAGCCTGCTGAGTTGTTTACAGACATACACACAGAGTGCTGCTATAACTGACTTCGCGAATAAAAGCCAGAGGGAGTTCTGTAGCCCCTGAACTATTCTTCCATTGGGCTGCAGAGTGGATTAAAGAGAAAAAAAGAAAACAGACTGTAGCCAATGCTGAAGAAGAGACCCTATCAGATATGTTTAGTTTGAGGAATTTTTTTTGTAGGCATTTAGCCTAAACAATATTCTTATTCCACAATACAAAACATGTTTTCCCCAGGCTCACGGGTTGTCACTAATGACTATGCATACAGGAAAGTGTCAGGCTCCTGTCTACTAAATCTCCTTTCTTCCTGCTAGAGATGGGGTTTTGCAAAGTGCTTTTATCCCTACTTATGTACTCAGCCTCATTATCGTCATCCTAACAACGAGCTGTGTGCTGTGCTCTAGCCCAGAAGGAAGCAGGCCTTCCCTTTTAACTCAAATTGTTAAAAAAAAAAAAAAAACCAGACACCTCTAATATGCCTCTGAAGAGAGGAGAAGCCAATATCCACAGACAAGAGTCTATCTAATAGCCAAGACCTTGCAAATAACAACCAAACGAAACAGCAACACCTGTTCTGCTGAGCTCCAAGGACTGAGCTTTGCACCTAAATATAAAAGAATCAGCTGTGCATAAAGCCAGGCTCCGTTGCCATGGATTTTCACTGGCTGTACACTGCTAATCCTGCTATCCACTGTCTCCTGGCCAGGTACCTAGACCTGTGGGAGTCCACACATAGACCTATGTCAAAGTCATAGCTAGTCCACAAGTTTATACAGACACAAGAAAGCTCCACTTGAGTTATAACCTCACTTCCTACAATTGTTCCTCAGTAAAGAATTTTCTAGCACTCTCTTCCCTGAAAGCGCAAGTCTCCATTTCTGTCTCTGTGATAGAAAGAGCATATCTGGTCAGTACTCATTCAGTAATTCACTCACTCATTCATTCATCATCTCCAGCCTCTGCTCCACTCCAATTTTTAACCTTCTCTATTTCCTGAAATGGTCAGGTAACCTCCTATGACACAGATCCATGAAGCATTTAATTTCCAGCAGTAAGAACCGTACGTTAGCTCAAAAGAAAACAAAGTTCTGCTGGGCTAAATATCAAATTATTATCTGTCAAAGTTCTTACACTGTTTCCAGCACAAAAAACAATAAAAATAAAAAACCTTCTGAAGTTAGCACAAGAGTCATCTAGAAGAATGTCCAACTCACCAGGTTCTATGGAGCCTCCTCGAGTGCAAAGCAAGTTTGAGTCAGACACAATATTTCCTTGAAAGCTGACTCAACAATGGCTTCAGGGTTACCCATTATTCCCTGAAAAGGAAACCCCATATTCACCCCTGCTTCCTTGAAGCATGGATTTCTCTGGTTCTCTCCATCTCTATGTTCTTTGGAGCTGCGTGTAGTAGCTACAGTTCTCACCTGGCAAGGAGAAAGGAAAGCTGGCTGATTGCTTGAGTATGAGACTCACCCAAGCAATGTTTGCTGAAGAGGAGGAGAGGCAGGTTTGACTCACTGTCAATGCAGTTAGAACCTTCTGCCTTAATAATTTAATAGGTTTTGTTTGGTTGGGTTTTTTTTTTTTTTTTTTTTACATTATAACCCCCTGCTTAGTGAAGTTATTAATTTCTTCTTTATGGACAAAAAGTATCTTCCTGAAATTTTTGTTACAAATTGTCCATCCATCTATCTAAGTGTTATTCCCTTTGAGGGACAAATATAAGTTGCCGTGCTGATTAAATTCAGACTCCTACCACAAATATTTTCATAAATCATGAAAGGACTTTCTCTTCTTTGAGCCTACAGCCGCTATCATGAAGCACAAATACAAGATGACAGAAGGGAGTCTGATGAAGATGAAATGCCTTAGGCTCCTGAGGACATCACAAGCTGGGATGAAATTCCTAACTCCCCACAGACTGCCCAGTCAGGTCTTCATTGGATGGTTCCACAGAGCTCTGGGAAAAGGTAAAGCCATGACAACTGGAATTTAAAATCAAGGGGATCACAAGAGGTAAGAAGCACTGGTTTTGCATGAGTAAGTCCTGAAGGCAGAAGCAATACCTGTGAGGTTACTCCCTGAACCCCAAAAATGTGAAGTCTGTGGGATGGAACACCACTGCTGCTCAGCTTTTAAATTCTCCTCTCTGTGCAAAAGGAATCACATAATTACAGCTGAGAAACTGTTACTGGGTGTCTAATTAGTCTATTGTCTGGAAGTACAAAAGAAAGAAAACCAGGATTTTAATTCTGTATACATAATAAGAAAGACAAACAAATATGGACTGCAAGCAAGCAAGCTCGATTTTAGAGGAACCCACAACATTAACTCCCAGCTACAGGGCTGAGGACACCTTTTGAAACAGATGAAAGCTTTGAACCTTCTCCCACTGGGGGAAAAATGCACAAAGCCTTGTAGAGGCCCCCTTAATATCCATTCAAAAAAGGTCTTTGAGGCTCCCTAGCTCTAGGATGAGAACGTCCTCTTCCCAAGTGACATTGCCCAGAGTTTTGGTACAATTCACATGCAACCAGGACACCAAAATCATTCCTCTTTCACAGTCTCCCTCTTCAGAACTAAGATACTGGCCTTCCAGGTGACCTAGCTCAGGCCTGATTTTTACATTCCTTCATTCTTCTGGTCATCTGTTTTCTTTTCCCAAAGCATAGAATGAAGTAGTGTGCTTCAAAACTAACTGAGATCTGTCTATTCACTGGGATGTATAAAGACTAAACTTTCACTCATCAGGGGTGTTGCAGAGATGGTATAAGGACCCAGGGAGAACCCAGAATGATGGCCTCTGAAGTCTACTCCACTGGGAGAGTCCATGAGTGAAGTATACAACAAAGTCTTGAGATACAGCACATCTGGCAAACTGCGTGCCTGGCACAAATCAAGTCCTGAATCTGATCAATCCAGGTATGGTGGTTCATGCCTGCAATGCCAGCTCTCAGCCAATGGAGACAGGAGGCTCGGGAGCTTAGGGTCACCCTCTACTACAAGGCATGTTTAAGGCCAGCCTGGGCTATAAGAGACCTTGACTCAAAAACAAACGAACAAGAAACTAGACCCCCCATGGGCAGCTGCCTATGCCCTTCACTGAGCTGGCACTGAGGACAAAAAACTGTGTCTTCTGCGAGACTCATTCAAACATAGAACATGTATTCCTTTCATTGAAGCATTAATTTGGTCAAACTTCCTTTTAGCCACAGAGAAAGCCAATACCTTTCACTACCTAATGTCTCCATTCTTGGAAGCCAGAACATCTCAGCCCATTGAAACCTGTGTCTTTTCCACGTGGGATGCTAAGGCATATCACCCACCGTCCCTGGCAACTAATTTAAGAGCTCACTTATTCAGAACATATATTTTACAGACAGATTACCAGAGATAGTCAGGACTGAAGCAGCAATAGCCACTGGATGTCGGGCTGTGGAAGGGTATCCTAGTTCTTGGGTTGTGGGTGTTCGGCCACGCCCCCAGAACCCAGACTCCTGACTTGAGGTCTAATCTCCATTCAACCTGCACCCTTCAGTCACCTAGGGCACAGGTAGAGGGCATGATTAACAGGCCTCAGACCCTAGAGAGATTTACATACTAATGAGGTACCTGAAGGCCAGAGGGTGGAGTCAATTAAGCATTCCTCTCCAGCCCCTCCCCCCTCTTTCCCTCCCTATTTAACTCAGGACTGCCCTGGGTTTTATGGGGGGTGCATCCAGATTCATCCACCATCCGCCAATAAAGCCTGTGAAAACCCATGGACTTTCTCGTGTGTGTGTGTGTGTGTGTGTGTGTGTGTGTGTGTGTGTGTGTGTGTCTCGTTGGGGCCGCGCAGTAAGGAACCTGGAGCCACAGCAGCCGGACCTAACTTCCAGCTGGAGGAACCCAGAGCGTTCCCAACCAAGTATCCACAGCCTGGCGTGAGGAACCCTGCGTTCTCCAGCCACAGTTACCTACAACTGCCCACATGGAAAAGACATGGTCTTACACCATCGCGACCATAACTTTGGTTCTAGAATTTCTAAATGTTCTTATCCATTTCCATTCCTGTGAGATCCACATGTTTTTCCTGAGAGGGGCAAAAATATCAGTTGTGTATAGGCCCCAAACTGCTTCCAGATAATTCTTCCAGGACTTTATCGTCAAGTAGGGAGATGATGACTCATCCCAGGTGAAAAGTGAGATGTGTCTGGATTATTGCATCAAAAGATACTGGCAGAAAAACAAGCAGAAGCATTGAAGGACGGTCCCAGTAAAGGCTGACCATGAGGTTTCCCCAGGGAACACACGGCGTGCTCGCAGGAGCTCTGCAATCACACACCCCTCGAAGCGCTGGGGAAGCTCTTCCCTTTTTGTACATTAATTATAATGGGTCTAAATGGTGCTAACTAGTTTCTGAAGTAATCTTGGAAAGTGTTTGTTTTCCACATTTTTAAATGCTGAGAATATAATTAGCTACTTAAGTTTGAATGCTAATACAGCAGTTTGTGTCCACACTGAGCACTCTTTGTACAACACATGATGCGGTGCTAATCCATGCCAAGATTTTCTTCCATAATCACAACTTAACAAAAACTGGCCACAGGCATCATTCCTCTCTTAGTGCCAAGCTCTGCTTTCAAGACTTAGCACCCTGTGACCCGCATATGGGGTCCCATCCCAGGTATAAACAGCGGTGAAGAGGTGAAAGAGGGAGCTTCGAGATGGCAACGGAGAGCATCATATGCCAGACTCCTAGATTACTGTGCCAGAGAATCCTAGCTGCTGCCTGCTACCTGTTTTCTGCTTCTTACTTAGCAGTGGAACCACTAACTTGTAACTAGACTCATGGCTGGGCCAGAATAAGGACAACATCTAAGCACCTCCAACAAGATGGGACTGTTTCACTAGGGGACACAATGCGATGAAAGTACACATTTTATGGACAGCTTAGCGATGTGTCGAGAGTGAAGCAGCCAGACAGAAACTAACACCATGAGACTGGAGAGATGACTCAGTGCTGCCTTGCAAGCACAAGGACCAGAGTTCAAGTCCCGGAACCCACGTGAAAAAGCCATTCATGTTGGCACGCATTTGTTGTTCCAGTACTGGACAGACAGAGCCAAGTGATCCCTGGGACTCACTGGCTGACCAGTCTACCTTACTCAGTGAGTTCCAAGACTGCTTCAAAATACTGTGGACAGTGCCTGGGAGTCAACACCTGGGCTGAACTCTGGCCTCCACAAAAGCACACATTCATACACAAATGTTAACCTGCACAAGCATACACAAAACCAACACCAAGCCCAAAGGTTAAACTACCTGTGGACTGGCCTTATCTAAGAGATAGATACACTTCTAACTAGTTTAAACCATTGCTGTCTTGGGGTACCTGTCCATTATCACTTGATTTAGCTCTCATAATGGTGAATTTATTAAATCTGTGTAACACTTCCAGCAGTTAGTTACTGCCTTTGCCATTTTATAGAATAAGAAATGAGTATATTTCTGCAAGGTCCTCTCTCAAACAGGAAGTTTCCATATGGAGAAAGGAAAGTGTGGTAATGTCCAAGACCAGCATGCCCTGCTCAGGAATACTGACATTAGTGCTAACTACATTTTGTAAAGGGGTGCTACTCGGAATTTTCAGAGTTAAGCAGATAAGCACACCAATATTTAGTTCAGGTATTTGATTAAAACTGGAAAAGGAACCACACCCCAGTTCTGACCGCATAACACATCAGGTGTTTTGTTTGCCTGCTGAATGGCTGCCTCTGCTGCTCTAAGACCTACACTCTCAACGACAATGATGTCTCCGAGCCTTGCTTTACAGCTCATCTGAAAGTCTGCCCCCAGCACTGCGTGTCACAGTTAAAAGTTCCATAGGTGATGAAGTGTGTGTGTGTGTGTGTGTGTGTGTGTGTGTGTGTGTGTGTGATGGCACATGGGAATCATTGTCTAAAAGGTCTCAAAGAATCCACAAGCCATCAAGGGCCCATGGTGTTTGGTGTTTGGAGTTATCTTAATAAATATTCTTCACCAAATGAAGAATTACATAGTATCTTGCTATAGTACCTGGCACAGAGAGCTAGGCATAACCAAGGACATTTGTGGGAACTATACAATATACAAGTCTCCCTCACCTCTTTAGTGTTTATATCAAAAATAATTTCAATGTCTTTACATCCATTCCTTCCATAAAATTCACAGTGAATAGTAGTTTTTCATACAGAACACGTGTGTCAGCTTTTCTTGCCTCGGTATTGAACTGTTAAAAGAAGACTGACAGTCACCCCAAAACGTTTTAATTGTGGTCTTAATGAAGAATGTAGTCTAATCTTTTTGCCAGCGTGTTTTTGAAGGAAGGTCAGATTAACAGTGTGTTGATTTTTTGAGTCTTTACAAAGAAGTGACAGATTGATTTTTAAGTACTTTTAAAAATATATCAAACACTAGATAATTAAGTTTTGACATTCAAACACAAGCTGGAATTCATTTCTATTTGTCTGGCACGAGCATTAGCTGTACTGTGGCCCAATAACTTTATTAAGACTTTTGAAGACAGCTATGGCTTAGATATACGGTGTTCCTGTGGAGGCCCACGTGGCTTGGTCTCTAGGGTGGTAGGACTGGAGAGTTTAGAACCTTTAGGAGGTGAAGATTTCATTAGAGCAACACACAGCTAACTAATAACAGACAGAGGATAAAAATAAGGCTTCCTCCAGATTTTACTGGGTTGTCTCCAGAGGTACAAAGGTACAACAGCTCATAAGACCTTTGTCCATTTACAGGTCAAAACCCAGGAAGGAGTTACAATCCCGTGGTGAGGTCAGAAAGCAAGACATTTGACAAAGAGGAGTCTGGAGTCGCTTGCTCCACAGAATAAACCAGAAGAGTAAAAATAAATACAATCTACCACAAAGATCAATAGACTTCAAGCCACATGTTACTTAATAATAAAGGGAGGGTAGAGAGAAAGTGGTTGGCTTTTAATGGCATCTTTCCTGTGAGTAAATTTAGTGCCACAGTGCCATGATTTGGACCACAGCTATGGGAAGATTCTTTGGGTACCCTAATAACAATTAATACAATTAAAAATTCACATGGGCCATTCTCCTCCAACATGCCTAAAGGGGCAGGATGAATCTATTCATTTTCTCTATGGACATCAATTTATAGGAATATATATATATATATACACACACACATATATGACATGGTACTATGGTATGCCCTAAATGTGTTCCTTTAAAAAAAAAAAAAACCATTGTATCAACTGTTAAATATGTGCCAGATAGCTCCATTTTATAAGGACACTGGGCTCACTTTAATGCCAAGAAGAAAAAAACAGATGCAAGTACTCACTGAGGTCAAAACTAAAAATCTAGGGTTTGAGTAAAGCTAAAGCTTGGAACAAGGTTTACCTACTCTGATGCCACTATTTCCTCTTAATCACTTTTACACTGTCGCTCCATCTGGAACTTTCCCACCCTTTGCTGGGCCCCCCATAAGACTAAAGGCAACTTGTAGAGGTGCTGACTTGAGTTCAAATGTATTAAAATGGAAGCAACCAAGCAGAAAGGTTCCCCTGCCACTCTTGAGCCCCTTGCTCTCTAATGGACAGAGCCTCGGGCACTCAGAGCAGCTGTTCACGCCTGAGGTCACGCCATTCCGCACGGACTCCAGATCACCGCAGAAAGAATGTGCAGATAGGGCAGGCACAAAATTAAATATTGACTCTGCCTCCAGAGCAAAGGTTAGAAATACAGTGGCTTCCTGCTAGAGAGAAGGCAACTGGGAGAATAGCCCTCTTGCCCATGGCAAGTTAGAGGAGGTTCCTTAGAGGAGAATTCCAGGTGCTGTCAGATGAGGAAATGGCCAGTGCAATAAAAAAAAAAAAGATGTTGTTGGACCTGAAAGTGACGCAAAGGCCAAACTGATGCCCTGGGCAGGAGGAGAAGGTTCAAAGGGAATGTTCTGCTACAGAAGCATGAGTGATATATAGCACATATATATAACAGAAACATCTAGGAGGTCCGACCAAAATGGTTTTTAATGAGCAACTATGCCTCCCTGGCTCAGCATGAGGTGCTGAGAAAACAGAAATGTTTCCATGGATGCCCATTCCCCAGAGGGAGAAGAAGAGGCAAACAGGATTGAAATGTCATAAGTTCACTATCAAATGGAAGTAAGTGAGGAAGGCTAGAGGCATGGGGGGGGGGGGGGTTCCCCGGACAGCCTGGTCTGAGGGGTCACTTGAAGCAAGTCTGAGACCTTTTAGCTCTTTAGACCTAGTAGGCAAGGGTAAGTGAAGTCAGGCTACAAACTTCAAGTCCTGGCTGGAGCACTTAACTGCTTAGACAGTCCACTTAACCTTTCTGGGCCTCAATCTCTTCTTGTATAAGATAGAAGAGAGGAACATATCTGCTCCATAAGGAAGTTATGAATAATGAAGCTAGGGCAGAGTCTGGCATACAAATTTAAAAGCTAGAAAACAGACCCTCTTCCTTATTGCTGTGTAGACTAAGGAAAACTCGACAAATTAATGACTGCAAAGACTTGGGTTAAGGATAATCAAGAGGACATTTGTTCTAACACAGCTTCATCTTAGATGTTTACAATCCATCAAAGCACCCAGTTAAAGAGCTCTGACCAATATTTGTATATATAAGCATAGAAGCAGGTTTGATTGGAACTATAATAAATTATATCTAGAGATGTAAAAGCAATAATGATCAGATTTAAAAATTGTATCTGAAGATATAAATTTGTTCACGATCAGATAGTTATCAATATACCAATGGGTGAGATCACTTAAGGAGAAAGAATGGAGAAGAGAATCATGATCAAGTTCTTCTTAACAGTGCAAATAGACTCAGGAGAGGAAGAAGTAGCCAAGGAAAATAGGAGACAGGAAGAAGTTACCAATGAGGATGCAGGAAAATGAACCACATATCAACCAGGTGAATGAGGCAGAAGAGTCAATATCAGTCAAGGAACAAGAGCTGAGCATAGAAAAAAAAAGGATGCAGACATTTCTAGCACTTCAGAGCTTTCCTAGTGTCTACTGCCAGCTGACAGTGCTGGGATGAAACTGACCAAGAGTCATTCAGACAGCGATAGCACTGCTGTGATGGTTCAAGAGCTGATTAGGAGGCTCAGGAAGGCTTGAACCCTGGCAGAGGTCTCATCCAGTGAGTGCCAGACAGCTTTTTTTAACAGCTATGTGGATGGTTTCCATGGGAAGCATACTACAGTATGTAGTGGCAATTTTAGAATTTGGTTTCTTTTCAAAATGCAGAAATATTATAAGAGTATGATTTCATTTTAATCCTGGGTGTGGAATATGGGGCTGCTACAGACTGTCCACAGCAGCTGACTGTGATTTACCTCATGCTCTAGCAGGGGTGTGATTTTTGCCAGCTGTAGAAAGTTTCTGTGATTATGTGATGTTTGGAATTCTGGGAACTTTTAGACGGTCTATAAATGCTAGGGCCCCAAGAAGCTGGGTAGAGAGATGGTTGTTGTTGGTTGTTATTAGTTGCAGTTTCTTAAGTAGTCACACACACAAAAAGAAACAAGAAGAAAAAGAAATTAGATATCCTGACAACAAAGATCAAACTTGCCCCCAAGGAAATCCAGCAGGAAGTGGTCTGATGATAATGTAACCCCTTTTCCAACCCCTGACTTTCCTCTCTTTTTTTCTCTTTTATCCAGCATTATCGGGTTGAAAGGGTGGAAGCAAAAGGATGGAGAGGGTAGATGGAAGAAGAAAGAAGACCAGCTCCAATCATACACCTATGCCCTAACCCCTCGAATCTGTGGATATGAACTATGTGGCAGACAAGAATGAAGGTTCTAAGCTGCCAATGAGATGCCAAAATAGAGAGATTATCCCAAATTATTAAATGAGTCCTAAGAAATCTTAGAAGGAGAAGAGTTGGAGAAGGTGCAACTCAGTGGATAAAAGTACTTGCTGCCAGGCCTGATGGCCTGAATCCAATCACGACCCACATAAGGAAGGAAACCCAACTCCCACAAGTCCTCTGTCTTCCACATGTGTTATGACCCATGGTAAAGAAACAAACACTAAATAAATGACTATAATTTAATTTAAAAATAAATGGAAGGGGTAATAACACAACAAATGAACGTGTGGGAAGACTCCAACCCATAATGCTTTGCAGTGGAGCCATAAGGCCAGAACAGTGGGTGGCCTCTAGATAAGGCAACTAACTAAACAGACAGTGCCCTGGTGCCTCCAGAAAGGACACAGTTCTGCTGACACCTTGATTTTTATCCCAGGAAGGTGCATATCAGATTCATGAACCACAAACAACGATAATGAATTTGCACACCTCTCTGCACCAAATATGGGGTAATTTGCTACATCAGCAATTAAGAAACTAAAATGTGTCACCAGCCTGCATTTATTGACCGACACCACCAACACATTTCTAAAAGACTGGTTTGTTCATGGGATGCTTGTATTTGGGAAAAGTTACAATGTTACTGTTGAAGAAATACCTGTATATGAACCTGACCTGGAAATTACTGCCAGAGGAAAGCTAAAAGAATGGTCTTCCAATATCAAGTACCCTGGTCCTGCCTTCTCTTCTAGGATTCACCCCTCTATTCTGTTTGTTTGTTTGTTTGTTTGTTTGTTTATTGTTGTTGTTGTTGTTGTTATTACTTCTGATAGTTAGAATGTTTTCCATGACTCCCAGATCTTTGTCCTACATATATTTGACATAAAAATTCCTGGCCCACCTGGCCCCAGTATCAATCATGTTTGCTCTCAGAGTGTGCCTTCTGCATCTGGCTTTTACTCAAACAACTCATATTCATTGCCAAAAAACCAGGACACGGGCAAGCAAAAGAGAAGTCACTGCAATCCCACCCACAACAGACAATTGTATTTTGTGTTTTCAAATGTATCTTTGAGAATGCTATGTTAATATTTTTGTGTCTGTAATATTTATGTGTCTGTTTTGTTCTTAAAATGTAACCACACCCCCATAAAACACTGCGCTCTTCTTACTAGGAAATAGACTAAGAATCCTCTGTGAATGTAAACATTTGAAATATAATTCTTGAAGGCTACAAAGTATTTCCAACATAAGAATGATGCCGTAGCCTATTGACTTGGCCTCTTTGTCATGGGATTTTCCCTTGTGTGCGTCTTCCATCCTCCCTGTCTCCGTCCTCTTTTCTTGCCGATATATTTGTTCACTACCAACTACAAACTTTAGGTCAGTAGCAACTACTGCCATAATCACCCTGGATGTGTGCTCCGTGTTCAGGCCACCATCTCCTCTCCCTGGGACAGACTATAAAATCTCCAAGTCCCTCTAAAGAGAATGGTACTGGATAATGTGGAGATCAGTGTGTACTTAAAGCAGAATAAGTCTAACCTTTATAAATGTTTATAGAAACAAGTAATATGCATCTATCTGAAAATCCCCCAAATGATAAGACTTTGGTTACTAAGAACAAAACACTCTGTATTTGCTATTACTTATAATATAGCTCTGTGTTCATTAATAAGAATAAAAGCCTTGTGGGGAATTGTCCTGGTTTTTATTTTCAAGTGTTGACAAACCCAATTCAAGTAGCTTTCAGCAGAACAAGGGGGAAAAAATTAACTCTTTCACATAACTTAAAATCAGATATAATTGAACCCAGAAGCTCAAACATTATCCCAAAGAATTTATACTCTGGACTGCCTGGCTTTGCTTTCTGTGTGCTTAAGACAGTGGTTCTCAACCTTCCCAATGCTGTGACCTTTTAGATCCTCATGCTGAGGTGACCTCAACCACAGAATTATTTTTCGTTGCTTCTTCATAACTGTGATGTTGCTACTGCTATGAAGCATAATGTGTTCATATCTGTGAATATCATATGTGTGGATATCTGTGTTTTCTGACGGTCTTTAAGCAACACCAGGGAAAGGGGCATTAGACTCCCAGAAGTGTCACAACCCTCAGGTTGAGAACCACTGGCTTAAGGTAACCACAACACTGTTAAGATTCTGTCATTGTGGTTTCAAGTCCAATAAAACATCACACCTCCACTATGTTCCTTCCCAAGTCTCAGAAGTGGGTCTCACCCAACCACTCAGGTTATAAATTTGTTTCAGATGCTGGTCCTTCTTGTCCAGAGAATGGACAGACCCACTGACATGGATACAGCTGGATCTTTGTCATTCTATATACTAAAGTCAGTACCAAAAGGTGGGGTGAAATTACCAAAAGAGAAATGAACACTGTAACAATAACAGTAGCTATCTTTGAAAGGGTGGAACCTTCTAGAATGGTGATATTAACTTTTAAAGGTCACAAACCCCTGAGAGAGGGGCTGAAGAGATGGCTCAGTGGTTAAGAGCACAAACTGTTCTTCCAGGAGTCCTGAGTTCAATTCTCAACAACCACATGGTGGCTCACAACCATCTATAAAGTGATCCAATGTCCTCTTCTGGTGTGTCTACAAACTCCTGAGAGAATTCAGCCTAAGATTTTTACAGAAGAAACCAAGAAAAACCTACAGAAAAGCCGAAGGTTTGACATACAAAGCATTTGTGGGTGGGAAATGTATTTCCTTCACATTGGCAGAATATAAAGAGAGTTTATAAAGAGTTGTGTTTCCTGCTTATTCTTGATGCAAGCATTAATTTGGATTTCAGGAACAAAGATTGAAATGAATCCAGATGCTTCCCCTAGGGGGAAAAGTTCTGCTCAAAGGTAAATCTCAACAAGGTTCGAAGATGTTTGATTTGAACAAGCTGACATTGCGAGGTGCTTTAAGATAGAATTAAAGTCATTTTTAATATTTAATCAGTGTCTCATTTTGTTAGCAGCTATTCATGAAAACGTGACTTTTAAGCACACACAGTAACAGTGAATTAAAACTCCCCTCTTTCACCTTGACAGACAGCTTTTTTTCAGAGGAAACAAGAATGGTCCAAGACTTATGCATTTACAGAGCACTGCTCCCTTTGTCCTCAAACCTATGAGATCATCTTTGGCAATGACTGTATCATTGATGCACTGATGTCAGCAGAAGAGAGATTAATAATCCATGCTTTAATTTAACCTTCAAATGAGTTGTGTTGTTTCCAGAAGTCTGCAGAATGCTGCTATAGAAAGAAAGACCAATTGATAAGGCATACCGGACTCTAGCCTGCAGGAGTCATCTTTCCAACAATGAGATACATATAATTATCTCCTGCATTGCAGGGGTAATATGACCCAAAAAATTATCCATCATGATGAGTGTTAGGAAATAAGAGTAAGTAGTAAATAAACATACGTACATGCATATCCACATTCATATATATATGTGAATATATATATAATCAATAATTTTTTCCTGTCAGTTGGTACTATGTTTCCTATTTCTCTGCAGAAAATAATTTTTAATTTGTTCATATAGTTCAGTCCCTTCAGGTTTTTCATATTATCCAGACACAATGGTATATATCTAAGGTCCCAATACCCAGCAGGATGAGGAAGAATGTTCATGAATTTAAGGCCAGCATAGGCTATACATCAAGATCCTGTTTCAGAACAAAAAAAAAATATGTATACTGGTTCTTTTTTTATGTTTAATTTATTAGTTCTTTGAGAGTTTTGTAGAACATGTTTTGATCATAGTCACCGCTCCCAAATTTTTCCAGAGATACTATCCTGGTTATTTTTAATGTTGGGGTTTTATATGCATGTGTGTATGTGTTTGAAGCATTATATGTATATTTTAAATATACTGTCTTTGGATATTAGCTTCTTGTTCCCTTCACTGCTGTCTCTCTCTTAGCCAAAGACCTAAAGCTATATTCATGCATCAGTTTTATAACAAAAGGCTTAGATTTTGTTCACCATCTGTCTCTCTTTGCTGTCCTACTTAAGAAATTCAGAACATGCCAGGAGCTAGTAAATAAGAAGTGTAGAGGGAACAGGTTGGTTCAGATCACATACCACCCATAAACCATGTAAGGATTTGGATCTAATTCTATTCGTGGTGGGAAATGATTTGCGGGTTTGGCTTGGATATGATAGGGCCTGATTCATAACAAGGTAAGTTTAAAGTGCTTACCTAGCTGTTGTGGCAGACTAGGCTGGAAGGAAAAGGTGGAAAGAAAGATGAGTTAGAAAATCCAAGAGAAATAAGAGTGGTTTAGTACCTGGCCGACAATAACAGAGGTGCAGCCAAACCGACAGGTGTGTGTGTGTGTGTAAGGAGAAAGAGAGAGAGTGTATAATGAGAGAGAGAGAGAGAAAGAGAGAGAGACAGAGAGAGAGACAGAGAGAGACTCCAAGATATTTAGCTTCAACTTTACACAGCCAGGGAATGACGGAAGAGAGGCAGGTGAGAGGAAGAACCCAGAAGTCTGACTTACTCATTTCATGTGTCTGACTTACTTATTTCATGTCAACTAGAGATGTTTAGTGAACTCCCAAAGGAGGATTCTGACTACACAATGGCTCTGGGCATCAGGTCAGCACTGGACATTAAAAGGTCATCCCAAGACCACTTAGACCATGCCCAGGGACTACACATACAGGATGGTCCAACATGGAAGGCTTTGGCTCCACCAACACTGAAAAAATAAAAAAATAAAACAAAACAATAGGTTTGTTCTGTACTTTCTCTGGGTGCAGAGCTCATGCTTTTTCTGGCAGTGAAGAGTTTTCCTGGCAAAGAAACTTTGGTTGGGCCTGAACTTCAAAGACTTCCTTCCTCACCTCTAAAAAAAAAAAAATCCATAATAATATTAAAAAAGATATGTAATATTTATGCTTTTAAAAAATGTAAAACCTATGGGCATCTTTTAAATTGTACAAGAGACTAGAATTTGTTTGATATGAACAGGCACTGATTTCTCTGTAAAATTTTTTTTTTTTTTGGTTTTTTGAGACAGGGTTTCTCTGTATAGCCCTGGCTGTCCTGGAACTCACTCTGTAGACCAGGCTGGCCTCGAACTCAGAAATCCGCCTGCCTCTGCCTCCCAAGTGCTGGGATTAAAGGCATGCGCCACCACCGCCCGGATTATTATTATTATTATTATTATTATTATTATTATTATTATTATTCCAAGGAGAATACCCACGATATAAAAGAACAGGCATGCCATCCCATGGGCAGGCACCAATCCCTGACACTATTACTAATACCATTTTGTGCTTGCAAACACGATCCTAGCATAGCTGCCCTCTGAGAGGCTCTACCAAGCAGCTAACTGAGACAGATACAGATACTTACAGCCAGACATTGGACAGAGGTCAGGAACCCCTATGGAAGAGTCAGGGAGAGGATTAAAGGCCCTGAAGGGGATCTTCCAGCCCCACAGGAAGATCAACAGGGTTAACTAAGCTGGACCTCTAGGAGATCCCAGAGACTTAGCCACCAACCAATTCAGACTGGTCCAAGGACCCCAGCACATATGTAGCAGAGGGCTGCCTTGTCTGGCCTCAGTGGGAAAGAATGCACCTAATCCTGCAGAGACTTGATGCACCAGGATGGGGGGGGGGGATACTGGGGAGGGGGTCTGACCTCTAAGAGGTGAAGGGGAGGGGAGAGAAGGCGAGGAGCTCAGTGAGAAGGGACCAGGAGAGGGCACCATTTGAGATGAAGATTAGATAGATAGATAGATAGATAGATAGATAGATAGATAGATAGATAGATAGACAGACAGATAGAACAGGCATGACTACCCTGGCATTCTGGAGGAACATATTCATTTCCATGCAAAAGAATTGAAACCGGGTATCTCTTAGACTTCAACATACTGAGTTGCAGTAAATCTGGAATTCTCCAGTTGTGTGTATCTTCTCCTTGCATCGCAGCAGGCGAGTTTGAAGATGAGGTTGCATTGGGCAAATCAAAACTGACTGAATGAGCCTTTCTCTCGTGAATATCTAGTTTGCCTGCTGTATTTGTTTGAAGTCTCAAGCAAGTTCCTCTCTTCAGCTTTGCTCTCAGTCTATCCTGGGGGGAGTGGGGGATCTAAACTTATCAAATGATAATCTTGTTTTCTTCCCTTTATCTCCGCTTAAAATTAAATTTTTATGTCCACAGTCGCAGCATAATCATAAGAGTAGACCATATTTTCTTTAATTTCTACCAATGCTAAATTGTACGCCAAACCTGAAACAGAGTCGACAGCCTATATATGTTATTATGTATTAACATATGCCAAAAAGGCACTTTAAAAAAAAAAAGTCTATGATCACAGGCAGAGAAAAATAAATCAAGCTGGGAACTTCTTCCCTACTGATGATATTTTAAATGATTTTGGTTTGTTTTATTTTGTTCTGTTTTGCTTTTCAAGACAGCGTTTTTCTCTGTGTAGACCTGGCTGTCCCAGAGCTCACTCTATAAGAGGCTAGCCTCAAACTCAGAGATCCACCACCTCTGCCTCCCAAGTGCTAGGATCAAAGGTGTACACACCACCACCAAACCATAAGGCCTCATAGTTACAGAACGTGCTATGCAGGTTGCGGGGAACAATTGTCAATTGTCTTGCTCAGCTGTACTATGCATGTGTGTATGGCACTATTGACTAGCCCACAAATAAGCCCGCTGAGGCAATAGTGACAAGTCTGTTACAGGAGTAACCAACCACATACTAACCGGGTCTGAGGCCATTCCATAGGCAGGAACTCATATTTGACACTGTAAACCTGGTCAGAAGCCAGTGGCTGGGACTTCAGAGCCCCTAGTGGAGAAACCACTGTTCTTGTTTTGCTAACTGGATATGATACGTCCATCAAAGTACCTTCTAAATAACTATGTTTGTGCCCATATGTTTGTGTTGCTGTCAGCTTCGGTCAGAGAATCTTCAAGTGGGCAATGGTAATTGCAGAAGCCCATAATTGGTCGAATTAATGAGAGTAGTGACTGTTGGGTGCCCAGTCACAGATGGGACATCTGTGTCACCCCTGCTAAGGCTCAGAGAAATTACATAACAGGTGAGGAAAGGCTGTAAAAGGCAGAGACGCAGCTGAATAGACTTGAAGACTGACTGGACCATGACATAGCCATGGCACTCTAAAATTCACAGCAACTGTGATTACCTGCATCACTGCATTACTAGATCTACACAAGATTGTACCCACTACCCACCAACATCCTGTCATGGAAGGGAAGGGAGCTCATGAGGCCCCACCCCTTCCTGATGATTTATACATAGTTGGTAGTTACTAAGAGAGGGGGCATGTACTTCAGTAATGGGATGGTTTGAATGTGCTTGGCCCAGGGAGTGGCACTATTAGGAGGTGTGGCTTTGTTGAAGGAGGTGTGTCACTGTGGGGGTGAACTCCTAGCTGCCTGGAAAACAGTCTTCTGGCCACCTTCAGATGAAGATGTAGAACTCTCAGGTCCTCCCACACCATGCCTGCCTAGATGCTGCCATGCTCCTGCCATGATAATGGACTGAACTTCTGAACCTGTAAGTCAGCCCCGATTAAATGTCCTTTATAAGAGTTTTTTTTTTTTTTTTTTTTTTTTGGTCGTGGTGTCTGTTCACAGCAATGAAAACCCTAAGACAAGTGGCATAACCACTACTAAGGGTATGTCATAAACATCCCCTCCCCCACCCTCCTGTAAGCAACCCTAATCACATTCCTTGACAAAGGAGTAGAGAGTCAACAGGAATGAGATGGGAACAAAAGAGGATAACAGTGGGTGACTATGATCAAAATGTATTATACATATATGGAAATATCATAATGAAACTCATTATATATGGCATTTGCTATTGAAAAACTAAAAAGGCAAAAAATTCTGCATGAAGTATGCAACAGTACTCTGTGATACCTACTTTTAATGGCTTATATACTGCGTTAACTTTTATATTAAGGTATAAGAAGAAGTTCTTGCTTAACTTTTGTCCAACTCAGCAATCTCTTTAAACCTAAACAGTAAGATCAGAATAAGTCTACAGAATAAGTGCACAGCGCTCCAGTCCATAGTAGCAAACTATCCCCAGAGCCCAGTACAAATCTCACTCTTTAAACAAATGCATTTGATGAGTGTGCATTGAATATTGGGCACTAAGGTGCTTGGGGAACCGCAGCAAGCTAGACAGAAAACCTCTACACACACGGGCTCCTGTTCTAGTCGGGGAAACAGACAAGCCCAGCGAACAAATATAGGGGATATTTTTGTACAATGTTAAGAGAAAAGCATGTTATAGTAAGCCAGGAAAATAGCAATAGATCTGAGTTGCCCAAGAGGCAGGAGTAGATAGGGGTGAGGGTTTTCAATGAGTGTGACATGGAGCCCAGATCGAGATGAAATGAGGAGGAATAAGACCTCCCATTCCCTAGCCGAAGCCATCAGTCTCTGCCTTCACTTCTGCATTCACATCCTTTATTCATTCACTTGACAAATACTTCTCAAGTGCTTGCCACCCCCACATGCTCTGCTAGGGCCTTCCCATGCTTCTCTCTGCTCCTATTTAAAAAACTTACAAAAGACAGAGGCTGGGTCTTATTGATCTTTGTGGCTCCTTTGCTGCCTCGTGCACTGAGGTATTCAATGGAGAGGCAAATAGATGTCTGAAACTCAAGTACATCCAGGAGTCAAAACTGCACTTTTCTCGCTGCCTCCAAAGTCAACATACATCTCTCAAGAGAAAGTCAAGGCTGCGTAGGCTCCTTGGAGCGTTCAGCACCGTAAATCAGGTTAGGTCCATTGGGAAATAAAGGATTAGACTAAGAGGAAATCTTTGATTAAAAATGTACTTCATTATTGAATAGTCTTTGCTAGACAGCAAGCATAAAGGCACAAGCAATTCAAAGCATCCCAAAGGCAGGTTAATACAAACGGACTCTTTTGAAATCACTCGTAACAGGTGAGTCACTGATCCTAAGTACACAGAATGACACACTGTGTGAGACTCTGTCAGCACACCAGCTGTAAGAAAACTGAAAATGAGTGACATCACCTACCCTACCCTCTAAATTTGTTTTGTTTTTTTAAGTCTGTTTTCCCCTTTTCTTCGTGCATGATTCTCTTTCTTGGTGCCTAGCAGGGAAAAGAGGCTTTTTTTTCCAAATTGAAAGAAAGAATTGGTAAATCCTTAGTCTCCTATGTAACATGCACCCAGAGAAATAAAACCAAATCGTTAACTGACTGGTCAAAACTAGTTCTAAAACGGCATTATTCCTTCAAGACAAACCACTTCCACAACCACACATGACATTAATGAATTTGCAATTGAGTTTCACCGGCATCCTTCATAGGAAACAAGTCAAATGCGTTCCCAGCAATTTTCTGCCTTTATTATAGTTTGTCAAATTGCAGTGAAAACTCCTCTCATTTTCCCTAACCACACTTTTTTAGGCAGTGCAGATAATGCTCTTTATGTAAGCTTCTGTTTTTGTTGTTTTAAAGCTCAAACATCTTTTCACCTGAGAAGCACAGAAGGGTTGGTTTCCTCGGCAACATAATTTGCTTTCAGTTCAATGGAACACTGAGTTCTTTTTCACAGGTTCCCCACATCAAGTGACCAATCTCTGCTCAGACAGCCCCACTTCCCTGTGCAAAGCACGGTGGAAAAAAATAAATCTGTTTCTAAGGTGTTTTTGTTACAGTTAAATGAAACAAATATTGATTTTAATGCTTTCAATTTTTAAGCTGCTGTGAATTCTGGGGTTTTTTTTTTCTTCTGAAATACACAGGACACAGCTCCTCCAAGCCTCTTATTCATTTGCCCCAACCTTCAATGATACAAATCAACTGGCCTTTTCTTGTAGACTTTCAACTCAAAACAATTACTGGCTAAAGGAGAATGAACTTAGGAAACTACCTACCTTTCTAATTCTGAAGACATCCAATCTAGATTTCTGTCAATGGGAAATAATACCCTCTTAAAACTGGTCACACTACACACTCTAAATCTAAAGAAGCCATATGTACTATATCAGCTGAGTGTATAGTAAAGGTTGGGCCATCCTAGACAGTGCCTGGTTCTGAGGCAGATCTTTAAAACTAGCTAGGTTCTAGTCTAGGAGTAATTAACATTTAAAAGGTCATCTCTGCATTGATTTCATGGATATCTAGTTATCCAGTTAGAATCCCTGTATCTTTATTTGTCCATCAGGCTAAGAAAGATCTGTCTGAGGAGATATCATACCAAGTTTAGTCTGGTAGGCACGTTCAGAGTGCAACCTTCACAGTTAATCAATAAACAAAAAACTGATCAATAGCAAAATCCCAGCAAATCAGCTCTGCTGCTAAGGGCCAGCAGAGCTCAAAGTAGCATCTGAAAACAAAGCCCAGGAGAGCTACTTTTCAAAAACAGCAGGAAACCGCTCAGTGCTTTATTTGCACAGTTTACTGTCTTCTGCACCAGAGCCAGCCTCATGTCTGGAATACACTTAAAGGCTGTGGACATCTTGCAGAAAGTATTATGACAATACAATGTCATACTTGAGAAATAATGGAGTTGGAGTGCCTTGTACATGGAGTGCCAGCAGGAACAGCAACAGCTGTCATCATAGAAATGCATGTCATGTAATCAGCCCTTAATAATTCTGCACCACTAAGGTCTGTCAGATGATCCTGGGCCAGAAAGCTGAAGATCAGATGCTCCAATATTTTGTAGTATAGGGACTGTTCAGCGGTCTCTATAAATTGGCTAAGATTTAGAAGCTATGCTTTGTGCTTCCCATCATTTCAGTTAACTCAGTCATTCTGGATTTCTGACGGGGTTGAAAACTTATAGTCTCATAGCCAATCCTGGCTATTTACGTTGAGAGAAAAGATTTGAGTGGATGGTTTTCAGCTGACATTCATTTTAAAGCCAAGAAAAAATCCAGGTTCAAAACTAAGTGTTTTAGTTAGGAGAGATGACAGAGGTTCAGGTTAGTCAACAAAATGATGGACTGGATATTAGGACTATCTTGTACCTCACTGGTACAAATTGGTATAATTATGCTCTAATTGTGTTTTGAGAGAAAAGTTTTATTTTAACAGGAAGGGTGATATGTAGGAGGAGCTAAGGTGGGAGGAAGACAAGGAGTAAGGAGAGGAGGAGAAGAAGGAGAGGAGAAGCTAGGTGATGAGAAAGAGAGAGGAAAGAGGGGGACATAGAGGCAGATATTCACATGTCTCCGCCAGTCAAAGATAGTTGATATATCTAGGATGGGTATTGTGTTATACTTCTGATTGAGCATTATCAAACTTATAAAGCCTTTGATTAACATTTTAAAAAGATTGTATAAAAGCAAAAAGGAAAAGGGGGCATGGGATAGGGGTTTTCTAGGGAGGGGAATTGGGGAAAGGGGATGGCATCTGAAATGTAAATAAAATATCCAAGAAAAAAAAAGAAAAAAAAAAGGAATGCATGTCTTATCGGGGGCAATTTTTTTCTGTTGGGACTGAACTTTCAGTGGATGTAAGCAGAAGCTGAGGACTCTGTGCAAAAGCCATTGTATCAAAGGGAAACCAGTTGGGTGTGGAGGTACACACTTGTAATCCCAGAATTCAGAATGCTGAGGCAAGAGGACTGTGAGTTTCAGGCCAGCCTGGGCTGCAGAGAAAGACATTAAGTCCAACAAGGAAATAGCAACAAACTCAGCATGACACCTGGTTCAGCACAGAGAATAGATATGGACATCTGGAAAGAAGGCAGGAGTTACTTAAAATAGACTCAGGGATGGGTAAGACCAAGAACATTGCCAAATGTTCCTTAGCCATTCACAATTAAAGGCTCTACAAGTATTCTGTCAATCCTAGATACTGTAAGTTTTATTATACGTGGTTTGCTTTCTATATTATGACAAGGTAGAATGGTAGGTTGAATGATAATTTCCCAAAATGTCTTAGCTCTTGAACCTATTACCGTGACCTTGCCCTGAATTATGTAGACGGCCCTAGCACTAATGACAATTGTCCTTCTAAGATACATAGAGGAGAGACACAAAGGGAGAAGTTGGAAGGTCATGTGGTGACTACGCTACAGATAGATTGAAGTTTGCAGGCATCAGTCATGGAATAGTTAAAGTCATCAGAAGATGCAAAGAAAGATCCTTCCTCAGAGTCCTCAGAGAGCGTGACTCTGCCAACTTCTTGATTCAGACTCTATATGAGAATAAATTGCCGTTGTTCTGAGCCACCATGATTGTTTTCTTCGTGGCATTCCTGGAAACAAATAAGTAGTTTATACTTGTGGCATTTGTTTGCTTGCATATATGTGTGCATTTGTGTAAATGCATGTATGAATATAACTTTGGATATTATTCTCGGACATACTACCCAACTCCCTTAGAGTTGGGATCTCTGATTGAGCTGAAGTTCACCAACCACAGCAGAATGGCTGGCTAGCAAACCTCAAGGCTATGCCTGCCTCTACCTCCTCAGCAATGGGATTGCAAGCATACTACCGTACCCTGCTATTTTTTACACACATCTGGGGAACTGGACTTAAATCCTTGTGCTTACAAAGCAAGTGCTTTGCCAGCGGAGCTATCCTTGTCCCCCCAGGCCCTCTTGTGGAGTTTCAAAGTTAGCCTATGAAATAAAATTTTCATGTAGTCTAAATTACAGTGAGCTTTCCTATTATTCTGCAAGCACTCACAAAAATATCCATCAAGGCCCACTGTGACTTTAGCGCTTGAAATGGCAGCTTCTTGGTTGCACAGCAGCTGCAGAGGCTGGCTTGAGCTTTAGCTATAAGATCACAAGATTCTGTAGCTCTAAAGACTAAATGTCAAACAGGGAGAGTGGCTCACCCAGGTGGCTCTCTGGAACTTAGACTACCAACATGGCTCAGACTATCATGATGGCAGCACAGTCAGACCTTCCTTCTCCTCAGGCTTCCTCCAGGCCACGTGACCACCTAGGAACCTACACTTCCTGCATATTGACGCTGTTCGTGTCTACCCTCCATTGCCATTTCATATTACCAAGGGCTGACTTTGAACCTCTGTACATCAGAAGCTTCATTTCACTAATGTTACCACTGTAAGCTAAGCTAGCGTTTTGTAATCTTAGGAGACTTTTAAAAATAAGCTAGATGTACGGTTTTTTGTTTTTTGTTTTTTAAATCAGGAGCTGTGGAGATGGCTCAGTGTACAAAGCACTTTTTGTGCAAGGTTGACAACGGTGTGCAGTTTAGAGTCTTATGCATCCACATAATGAGTGAACGTGATAGCCTGCCATAATCCCAGCAAACACAGGGCTCCTGAACGCAGGCTAGCAACTTAAACTGCCTGAATTTGCTAGCTCTGTGTGTAGTGAGAGAGATCATGCCCAGTAACCCTCACAGAGAACCATGGAGGAAGATACTGGATGTCAACCTCCAGTCTCCATATATACAGCATCTACATGTACCCACATACATGTGAATATGCATGTACACGTACAAACAGTATACACCTCTCCTCAAACAATCCTGATTTAGTAGGTGTAGGAAGAGATGGAAGCCTGTTTTTCTCATAACAGGTAATTCTTAAGACCAGAAAAGTTTGTGAGCCATTGATTCAGGCCAAGCCACACACCTGATGTCCCTCTGGCTGTGCTTAGTAGCCTCACAGTTTCTATTTTAAAAAGAACCTCGGGATTTTATTAAACATCAAAGTTTTGTACACCCAAATCAGTTTTCAGTTAGCATGGAGAAGGTACAAAGAAAAGATAGAGAAGGAGCCCTGTCAGACCTAACGGGTGTCTCCCTGGGATGTGCCTCCTCAGGCACCGAACTGGTAAACAATGAGATGCATGTAAGTAGTCAACAATGTCTGAAAGTCCAAGTACTAGAGGAAAGAGGCCACGGGATCAAAATCATATGACTACACATAGAGAAAGAGAGAGAAAAAGACAGACTCACACAACATACTTACCCACAAAGAGAACTAACATTGTAACTAACTTGTTATCAAAGCTCTGAGACCAAAGCCTTTCTGTTCATATGCTTGCTTTATTCAAGAGGCATTTCTAAATTAGAGAGATTATGGAGGAAAGCTCCCATGGTAGCCAGCTCACCATCATGATCCCACCCCATGATCTCTACTCCCAGCCTTTATGCTTGTCTGTGGCCTCTCCCCAACACTATGTCAGGGCTATCTGTACAAACAATAGAATATAAAAATAACCATAATTGATACATCCACAATGCAACCCCTCAATGTAAGGCTTGGGGAACATTGGAGAAGAGATTGTGGAAAGATTATAAGAGCCAGAGGACCAAGACATTGGCTGCATTATAGATTCCTCATAGAATAGAATACTATATAGTAGGGCCTTCTATGTACGACAAGGAAGCTACACCCATAAAATCCCATCAATATGGACAGCTAACCAAGACCTGCACAACAACAATACCAGTTGACATGCCAATGTGAGTCGGGGGACAGACCTCTTAACTAGGGAAACTTCACTAGATGAAGAACTACAGGAAATTAATGGATGCTGAGAGGAGGACCAGACTTCTCTAAGGATGAGCCCCAGTGGGATATCCAATTCCACATGGCCAGGCATGTTCATATGAGCAACAACATATTCATATGAGCAACACTAAATGCACTCAGCAGAATATATTTATACATACATACATACATACATACATACATACATACATCAATAATAATGAAATGTCAGAGAAAGTGAGAAACTGGGTAGAAGTTACAAGGGACAAAAGATGAAAATTATATAAATATAGTATATATGTAGGAAATTCTCAAAAATAAAAATATGTTTAAAACTAAACAAGAATTCAATAGTAAGTTCTAAACAATGAATATAGAAGCAGGGAAGAAAAAATAGAATGTAGAACTAATGGGCTGATGGGATGTCCCGGGTAGTCTTAAAGGGCACAGTAGTCTTTGCCCTGTTCTCTCTCTTCTAGATGGCACTATCTAGGGAGAGGTGGTAGTCCTGTGAGAATCCACAGTGAGACACTGGGACCTCTAGCCAGCAGATAAGTAGGGAGCCTACTTGGAAGTAGATCTTGCAGCTCCAGTTGATATTCTAAACAATCACATATTTCCAAAGCATTTTCAAATGTACTTGAACTCAAAAATCTTCCTTATGCTTGATACCCCTTTGTATGTAGTAACTATTGATTGAACCATGTAACTAGCCCAGGTTACCTCTCCCAGTACAGCTCTTATAATGTATAAAGATAAGGGGGGAGTTAGTCTTATCTTGGCTCAACAAAGCTGTTAGAGCAAGAATTCCAGTCCTTTGTGCACACTACAGCTTCTAATTCAGGCATGGATAAGAAAGCAGTTAAAATATTAACTCCACTCTAAAGTAATTTTTTGAGTTTTAGAATGTGAGATCTATGGGCTGAGAGGCGCTGTGGCTCATTTATGAGTTTGTCCTCAAAGTCTTGAAGAGTTCTGGGCACTGGATAGATGATGGATGGATGGATGGATGGATGGATGGATGCATGCATGCATGCATGCATGCATGAATGCATGGATGCATGGTCAGACAGATGAGGGATAGATGAATGAATGGGTAGGTGGGTAGATGTGTAGATGGATGGGTGGGTAACTGAATGGATGTATGGTAGATAATATACCCTGATTTGTTTAGAATAATTCCATTTTTATCTTAGAATTTTGCCAGGGATCTGCAGTGAGGAGAAACTAAAATTTTGTACGCTGGTACCTGAGACAGTGTTGTGCGTATCAGAGATGAATTACAAAGATTTGTTTCAGGCCAAGAAAACTTTATACTAAGAAAGCTGAAAATAGGGAAAGAATCTTAAATCTTAACTCAAATGAGAAATCTCTTGTAGCCCATATTACAAGCAGTGCAGAGCCCTGACAACAATAATTGGGTACAGAAATTTGTTTTGCAGCACTGTTTGCCATTCCAGATCCTTCCTGTCTTTGCCCACAGTCACAACTGCCTCCCCCTTCCTCCCTGAGGCACTTGGCTGGCTCGAAATCACTATCAAAACAGGTTCTTAAGAAAGTGTCTCACCACTTCATTAGTCTGGATAATGTTGGCTGTAGAATTGGAAACTCAACTGAGACAGACTTAACACAAAATAAGTCTAATTGCTGTAGAGATGGGGGGAACAGCCCACACTGTCACAGAATAGACTGATAGAGAGGCAGCTGGCTTCAACCCTTAACTTCCAGGAAGACCCAGATGTGGATAATCAGCCAGCCAGGACACAAGGAAGCAGTTTATATCTCTCCTAACCACATTCACAGGCATGAGTCCCCGTAACTACCGCAGCAACTACCTCCCAACTCTACCCTACATGAAGAGACCACGAACTACCCAGGTCAGTTAACCTCCCTAACCACAACACTCATTCACAGAAAGGGGTGTCAGTACTTGATAATAGCTTAAAGTTCCCAAAAATGTTAGCATAAATCATGACTTTCAACTAAAACAATGATCTGGGTAGAATTTCAGACATCTGAGAAGATTGTCATGTTTCCCACTAGTCTGTTCTTGGAACAGAAACAAATGCTAGCAGACCCTTGACATTAGGCTATTGAAAGAACAAGAAAGAAATATAAGGGGGTTATCTTTTTCAAAGTGGGTGATAAGCAAATGTGTGATATTCTACCCTGACCCCAATATAATAGTCATAAGTAGATAGCATTGCTCGTTTTAGGCCACCTAAGAAAATGCACTCGTGACTGTTCCTTCATTTCCTTTGAGTAAATTTTAATGATCTTTTTCTTTTAATAATTGCTATGTTTCTAACCTCCCAGTGGTTCAAGTGAATTATGATTAGGAGCAGCTAATTATAAGATATAGGAATGACAAAGGAAAAAATTCACAAATACAATGCATGTAACGAAAGTGGGCCAAAGCCTTTGTCAGTACCTTTAGAAGCCCTGTGAGAAGAACGTGATACACTGCTGGGAGTTGCCAAAGACATGGCTTCTTCCACCTGCGCAGGACCAGGCATGCTGGTGGCTGGAACATCAGTGTTCAGAGAGCATATGTCTGTTTCTGAGACTTTTCCTTTCTCTGACATCATTACAGCCATCATACTATGGCCACATGGTGACTAAATGGGTAACGAAAAAGGCTCCAACCATACACCTCTGGATGGAGGCGAGGCAGCTGCTCAAGATCCTAATGCTGAGGAGAAGGGAAGTCCTCATACTTCCCTTCCAACACTTAGCCCTCAGACCAGGGAGGGCAGTACTCATGACGCCTCAAATAAGTTTGTTCAAGTATGAATGGGTTATTAACGAGCACATTCTTATGGTATCATAGAAATGTCCGTTGGAATCAATAGACACAAAACTGGGGGTGGGGGAGCAGGGAGATGGAAATGTGGATTTGGGAGGGTCTGGGGAGAGTAAAGGGGTAAATATGACCAAATATATTACATTCTAAAAGAATAAGAATGGTAATTTTTAAAGGAAACCCTACCTCCCTTCTCTTTCATTCACAAATTAATGAAGGCAGTATAGCTCTCCTCTTTCCTGTCACAATTACTATCTCACAGGGGGAGGAAAACGGTTGTCATACATTTAATCAAGGTCCACTGTGGCATAGAGCAAGTGTCACAGAGATGCCCAAGTATGAAGCAGAATCTAGAAACAAGGCTCACACATTTATTTACAAAAGGTTACAAAGTAGCAGCCAGGTGGTACTGGTGGAATTTTTGTCCCCCTCAAAAGGAAACCCAAACTAACATCCTAGCCCCAATATTTCAAATTGAGATCACACTTGGAAATTGAAGGGGTACTGCAAATATAAATACAATGACATCAAATGGCGTAAGACATAGCCCTGCCCCAATATGATCTCTGTCCTTAACAATAGTATGGTCACATGAAGGTTTGGGTGTATTGGAACAACACTCTATGGCAGTGCTCTCAACCTTCCTAGTGCTGTGACCCTTTAAAACAGTTTTGCATGGCATGGTGACCCCAACCATAAAGATATTTTCATTGCTACTTCATGACTATAATTCTGCTACTGTGATGAAGTATAATGTATAATCTGATATACAGGACATCTGATATGAGACTCCTGTGAAAAGGTCATTCGACTCCCAAAGGGGTTGCAACCCACAGGTTGAGAACCATTTCTCTATGGTGTTGTCAGCGCAAGACAGGGTTTGGAGGGACCATGACTCTGAGGTGGATTTCTAGACCCCAGGAGTCTTTGAGTTACCCAATTTGTTATCCTTTGATGTGGCTATCCTAGGAAATGACACTATGTAAGCGTTACAGCATAGCTGACAGAAGATGATGACAGAAACCCGGCAGGAAGTCACACACTCATACCTGTGATGAAGTAGAGAGGGTTTCCCAAAGGGACATTAAGTACTGGGGGGCACGAGGGGGCTTGGAACACACATAGAGCCTTTGCCAAACACCTGGCGTAGTCAGCACATAAAGATCTAGACTGTGCCAAGGATGAGGCCAACTGAGACAATGGCTAGTACTTGGCAGAACTGGCAAATTGTGGAGCAGTTCGTGTGCCCTGAGTTTACTGTATAGAGATCTCCTGAGTTTTGTGCACAGGACAAATGGCAGTAGATGACTGTGTGCGGAGAGGAACGCAAGATGTAGGGAACTGGGAAGTAAAGGTAGACTCAGGTTATCTTGACAGCCTAGGTGCCATTAAAGGGCTAGAAGCAGATTAACAACACGATCCCATCTCACTCTGTGATACGGTCCCTGGTGGCAGTGCACTGAGTCCTCTTCAAGAATGGACACCAGTTAATACATTGCTCAAACAGAGAGTACAGGATGAATCAAAGCATGGGGATGTTGAGAAAAATGGAATAATTTAGAGATGAAATTGATGTATGGGTTATGATCAGAGTTTGAGAGACATGAAGACAGTCAAGAGTAGTCAAGGGCTAAGACTGCCCTCAAATTCTATACCAGTCCCTTACTTGCTCTTTGAATTTGGACAACTTACTTCCCCTCCCTTGTCAGTCTCCTCGCCTGTAACCTGGGAAATGCTCACAGTGTAGGATGGGGAAGAGCTAATACACAGGGGAAGTGCTCAGGGTGGAGCCCGACACAGACGAAGAGGCCTTCGTCTGTATTGCTACAACAACAGCAATGTCTACACAGGGATCCTCTGGCCAGAAAATAAGACAAAAAGCTGATACTCACCGCAGGCAACAAAACTCACAGCCCCTGGTCAGCTGAGGGTGTGATGGCAGAACTAGCTCTCTCTCCGTTCCATTATAGAAACTCGAAGCCTACTTGCATATCTTGTATTCAACAGAGTGTGTGGTATGTGATAATAGAAGTTGAGATGTGACCCAGATTTTGTTCTTAGGCCAATCATTTTAGTAATCCTTTTTTTAGCTTTATGGACACCTAGAAGGAGCGCTTTGGGAAAAATGAGTTCTCTCTTTGGAACATGGTTCCACCCTGGGGGGTTGGGATTCAGTAACTGACTTTGCTCATCAGCACCTTACCACTGATGTTAAGAATAAAAGAACCTTCTCAAATCAGCCTGTCCATCTCTCTGCACTGAGCCCAGTAGTTCCTTTAGGGTTGTCTAGTTGAACAACCTAGCTGAACAACTAGGACAAACCTTCCAACCGGCAGTTCTTCCAGCACAGCTTAGCACCAAAATCATCCTCAAGTTGAGTCTATTCCACAAGCTCAGATTCCCCTGACTCTTTCAAGTTCTCTATCTGTACGTGTGTCTGCAATGTTCCCAATGCTATACCTGAAATAGACAAAGACAGTCTTCCTTTACGGAAAACTTTGTACCTTTCAAAATACATTCACTTCCCCAGCCCATACCGAGCACCTTCCATGTGTCAGGAACAAATGTGGGCATATTGTGCCATCCCTGAGGAAAGTGAGTGTTATTCACTGGTACCCCGTGCCTAGCAGAACACCTGGCGTGAAAAGAGTCCCAGAAAGAGTTTGATTGGCAAAAGAATGATTCGCCGCACTGGCAGCAATGGCAGAGGACCTTCTGGTGGAATAGCCTAAGATCAATGGAGGCTCTAAACAGAGCAGGTCCACAGAGTCAAAATGCCTGGGCCAGAAGCCTAGTTCCACCCTTCGGATGAGATAATCTTAAATTAGAGTGGCCTGGAAGACCTTAGCTTCCTCTGCAGAAAGGGATTAGTAACACCTGTTTCACGACATTATCAAAAGATTATTAAATGAAAAAATGCATAGAAATCATTTGTACAGCATTCAGCACACAGTATTTAATGACTATGGCTTTTGCATGTAAAAACGCTATAATGCCAAAGTCTCTTATGCAAAAACTATTAATTTATTTCTTATAATTGAATCTATATTCTAATTTTGAGTCCTATTCTGTCCAGTATGAAAAATAAAACTCAGATGTTAAATTGTCTATTTTGTCTCTTTCCTCTCTACAGTTCTCTCTGTCCCGGCAACTACCTCCCAGCCTATTCTGTGACCTTAATTCATGATTCCTTGAAAGGCTCCGAGGAGCTTTGGAGGTGTTGGCAGTCTCTAAGCAGGAACAGGCCACATTACACCCTCCCGAACCAGCTAATAGCCCTTTCAGGTCTACAGTGTGTAATGTAGGTGGTCTCTCCTCCAACTGCAAGGAGACACAGGAGCTCTAAATCTGTTACCATACAGCTAGATAACAGAGATCTCTGGACTTTGCCCCAGCTTTGCTCACTCCAAGCTGTTGGTGGTGACAACTCCACATCACACCATGGGGACCACTAAGTCTCTTTTGTGAGGTCTGCTGTGCCCTTCAGCTTCATACGGAATGCCATGCTTGTGATCCCTTGTGAAATGGGTGAAGAGAGCTAGATTCCTATCATCCCAGGTCTAGATTCCTGAAGTCAGGGAACACAGAAGTGGCTGGGGACTTCTCGTGTTCTTTCTCTTGCTCATCTCCTACTTGCTGCTCAGAGGGTCTGAATCTACACAAGTGACTGGAAATGAGAGTAAGGAATGGCAGAGAACTAACTCACATGCAGCCTGAGCAACCGCTAGTCTGAAAACCCGGAACCTGAAGGGCTCTGAAATTTAGAGGACTTTCAACTTGATCGTGTTCAATCAGTCATATATTCAATGTCCCCAAACTCAAGGACCTTGAAATCAGAACCATCGGGCCCCTAAAGCATTTTGGATGTAGGCTATTTAACCTATGCCAAGAGCTGCTCTGGCTAGCCACACCCACTCCTCCTTTCCTTCTGTCTTTCCTCATCTGCTCTGAGAAGCTAGCTAGGCACCTGAACATTTTCTGCCATTTCCTTCTGACAACTCTCCCAGGAGTGTGGTGGGGCAGAGTAGCAGGGTGTAACTGACAGATAGGGGTGGTCAGGGAAAGGAAGAAAGAAATTCTGATGATGTTGAGGCAAGTGCAGAAAAAAAAATCAGAATTCCTCATTACTAGAGATATAGTGGAAATATAAAAAGTCACAGAGGCAGCCCAAAGAGAGGTGGGGTCTGGACTTTCAAGGAAAACAGGCGCTAAGAGGAGAGAAGACCTTCAGAAGGCAAATCTGCCTGAAGTTATTGCCAGTCCCCAAGCCCAGTGTGCCTATATAGGTTCAAGAACACATCTGCCTTTACCTTCCAAATGCCTTTGCCAGCCTCCTTCATCTAGTAGATGCTGGGTTGTCCTCACAGGTGTCTTGACTTGAGGAACAAATCAGTCGTGCACTCTCTTGCTGTTCACTGGCTCCCTCGGTGCCACATTCAAGGACTGGGGATTGATTTGCTGTTTGTTTTCCATCTACAGATGGCTTCATAAAAGCCGTTCTCCTTATTCTGCAAAAGTCCAAGTGATAGCTAGATCTCCACTAAAGATGCAAATTAGGTTATGCAGGTGGCATGAGACAACAGCAGGCTTCTCAAGAACCATGGATGAGGGGTGCAATTCGTGTAACCATCATATGCTGGCTGGTGAAAGAGCAACTTCCATGCCTGTACTCCGGGGCTCCCACACAGTGTGGTTGTTTAGCTCCAACCCGTAGTCAGTGGAAGAAAATTCTAAACATAGTGTTTTCAGCTCATCTGTATCCACTCTGTATCCATGTCCTAGAGAGGGGGTGAGTAAACTTTTCCTCTAAGGAAGGGGTCAACTTTGCGAGCCATATGGTGTCTGTTGCACCTACTTAGTTCTGCCAGTGAGCTCCGAAAGCAGCCACAGACAATACGTAAACGAGTGAGCATGGCTGCGTTCCAATAAAACTTTATTTATAGACGCTGAAACTCGATTTCCACATAATGTTTGTGTGTCGTGAAATAATCTTCTTTCAATTCTTTTTCCACAGCTTAAAAGTATAAATATTATTCTTGGCTCTCAAGTCAGAGATGAAGCAGGCAGCGGACTGGGGTTGGCACAGCTCATGGTTTGCTAACCTCTGCCCTAGGTTCACAGATTGGAACTATAAGTCTCAGTTTCTGCAAACAACTATATCCCAAGCGACACAGTAGAGGAAGTTCTGATGAGCTACCTCTTGTATATACAATATAGGAGATATTTTACGTATTAATATGGAGATAGTTTACGTATTTCCTTATGGATAACACAAATATATAAGATGAATATATTAACACTATAAAGCAAGTAGCCATGTACCACATAGCACAGGTTCAGAAACCATTGACATATACCGTGGTGTCCCATCAGCTCATGTGGAGCTGAAAATCTTCTATCAGCTAATGATGTAGAAGCCATCCTAACGGCAAGAAGGAAGACACTATTCAGGTGTTTGTGGTGATGTTGGTGGACCCAGACTACTGCTTGGACAGGTCTATCGGACCATAGCACATACATTATACATGAAACACAAAATTATTGAAATGAAAATTGACTAACTTCTCTGTTACTCTGAATGATGTAAAGCAGGAAGACCTAACTGAGCTTCTTAGAGCAACTAGAGGGACCCATGAGGCCCAAGAATGGCTGGAGATCTCTGTGATGTGCAAGAACAGAAGACAAAGAAATAATCTAAAGACGAGGTATCTCAGGGCAGATGGGACAAACGGGAGCCCCACTGTCCCCATCTGCACTGAAAGAGCAGAAACAAGGCCTCAGATTAACCTAGTCTTTTGAGAAGGTTAATCCCAAATTCACTAATACCTAGAAAAAGGAACTTACTTACCGTAAAGTTAGGTATGACTAAATATTTTCTACATTCAGTACAAATAAATGCCCAGAGATTTAAATTAAGTCAGTAGTGGCAGTGCTAAAGTAACAGTGCAGGCTGTATAGAGGCAGTGGCAGCAGCCATGGGACTCAGTGGACCAACGCACACAGCAATCACGGTAGTCACAGGAAACTGAAGCTAGTATTCCTTGAGTACTTTCTACTTGTCAGAGTTTGTTTTGAGCATTTTACATTAAAGTGTTCATTTAATCCTTATAAACAACCCTACAATAGAGGACCATAGGCCTGTTTTAGGGATGAGAATGCTTAGGCACATAATACACAATACATAATACACAAAGCCCGCACGCACAAGAAACAAATTTAATGAAGACCGTAGAGTGTACACATGGGCACATTTATGAACTCAAAAATTAAGACATGGCTCCCAAAGAAAGTGAGGAAGATGGGGGATCCCACAGTCACCAGCAATGATTGAGTTTATTGTGAATCTGGAAAGCAGAGGGTCTCCACAGCAGGGGAGGAGCCCTGAGATTAGCTAAGACAACAGAGGTGATAAGATGAAAGGTCCTGGGGGTAGGGGTGGGGGCAGGGGGTGGAGAACATACCAGGTTTCTTCAGCCCACTTTCCCTTGTCAGTTCCCCTATCTTGTCCCAGGACTTCCCACTAGACTCATACACTCTTCCTACAACTTTCAGACCGAGGTTTCAAGAGCCACTGTTGTTTCTGCCACTCTGGGCTATACAAGGCAGGCAATGCTGAAGAGGGAGGCAGCTGATAGGAAAGGGATGCCACTGGGGACCTAGCCTGCTGCCACAGGCTTGAGGCCACCCTGTGCTACATTGTAAGCTTTAGGCTAGCCTGGACTACAGGGCAAGACTGTAGAAAAAGAAAAGAGGTAGTAGGTAGGTTATTAAGTCCAGTCGGGCAATGATATTGTAGAGTACTCAACCCAAAGCTACTCCTAGCCAAGCCGCAGCCCTACCCCCTACTCCCAACATGCCATGGTCTGTCTCCTTATCGACTTGAGACCATGTTATTCGAGCAGGTTTTTTTTTCTTTATGTAAATGCCCTTTGAAAATGACTTTAAGTTTTAAAAACATAGTGGTTTCCTCCTTTGCCACAGAGATGATTTTATAGCCTCGGTCAGGAAATGAAGTAAAGTGATTCTTCAGTGTACCCAGAACCTGGGCTTCTTCTGTGACAAGAGGGGCTCTGGGCCTGAGACCATCATGCCCCCTAGTGGCAGGCTTGCTGTTTCATGAGCCTCCCTCCATCTGAAAGGAGGGTACCCAGCCATCAGTTAAATTATTCCATCTCACAGCCGATGAATTTCAATAAATATACCATCTGTTCACCTTCTGTGTGGGAGTTCAATCATCTTGTTGGCAGCAGTACTACCCTACAGCAATTACCTATGTCTTTATCACCTCTCAGCTGCACCGGCCTGCTCTCTACAGCCAACGGCTTCTATAGATAGGACAGTCTCTAAGGCTGGAACGCAGGAAAAACTCTACACTTCATGAAGAGCAGGGCAGGGCAGGAGGTGTGTGGGCAGGAGGGAGAGCGCTCTCAACCTCTAGAAAACTATAGACTCGCCTATGAGGCAAATGGCAGAACTGAACAAGCATGGAGTCTGGCTGACAAGTTTGGGTCTGTCAAAATAACACCACCGGGAAAGGTGAAAGGCCACATCAGAGAGAGGAGTTGTGTGCGTGGCTGCAGATGGCATGGCTCTATGGTCAGCTCTGCCACTGACCAGCTGTGTGGATTCTGCAGGAGCATGTAGCCTCTCTGGGCCTCAGTTTCCCCTTCTGGAAAAATATGAGGTTGGAGTGGGTGATTCCTAGACTCTCTTTTAGCTCTGAACTTACAGGACTCTAGTGGGTGGAGAATGGGCACCTGCGGCACAGCCCACGCCCAGATGTAAAGCAAACACGTGGAGCCTCACTGAATTACTAAGTAAGATGACAGACAGCTAAAAGCAGAAAATGTCCCAGTCATGAAGTGGTTTGCATGCTTTTAGAATTGGGCTCACATTAGAGGTTGTTCCTTGCACGGTATAGAAAAGGTAGAAACAAAGGCTCAGGCAAGCTGGTGTCCTAAGAGTTATGCCTAGGAAATGGAGAGGCTAAAGTTTCAAGTCCATGTTGTCGGGAAGTAGGGTGCCAAAGGCTTCTCAAAAAAAAAAAAAAAAAAAAAAAAAGCAGAGTTTCAGGACCAGCTAGATCCAAAGGAAAGATGGGAAATGCTTCAGAGGAAAGTGTGTGTGTGTGTGTGTGTGTGTGTGTGTGTGTGTGTGTGTGTGTGTGATATACCCAGAGACAACTGGGTCAGGTCAGCTCCAGCAGCTTGCTGTCCACTCTGCATGCCCACTATCTGACTCCAGCCCAAAGACTGACACGCTCTCCCCAAGTCATGTTCAAGTTCTTCCTGAGTACAGACCACAAACAAAGTTCCCAGGATCCTCTGCAGCTTAGGAACAAGAGTCTGGGTTCTGAGAAAAATTATTTTATGTTCTATCGAGATTTAGGATCATTTTTATAGCACTGGCAACCAGGAGGCTGATCAACAGGCTCAACAATGGCACCTGCCCTGCACCCAATCCTTTCTCTTCTGAATCCAGCACCTCAACTGCCTTCTCTAGTAGACAGTGTCTCTCCTAAACTTAAATATACATGGTGACAAACAAATGCCCCTGCCTCTCTTCAGCTTCTGGCTCATCAGCTTATTTTCAGCCCCCTATTGGACCATGGGAAGCATAATCCTGAGTCTTTTGGACAAAACTACAGTGAAAGAGGAAAACTCCTTTTCCATGGAAAAGGCCAAATTGAACAGGATTCGTCCAGAGGTACAGGGAAGTCATCATGGGAGAAGGTCTGCACTAGAGAGCATTCTTAGCATGAGCCACGAGATGGTGAGCAATGAGAAGACAGACAGACGGACATCAGGGAGCAGGAGCAGAGCCACAGAGCAAGTGCAGGCAAGGACACCAAGAGTAGCCAGGAGAACAGGTAAACAGGTAGGAAAGTGAAGACTGGGCAGTGTGGGAAATGGAGGCAAGAAAGGGGAATAGGAGGCAGAGGGGATGGAGGACCAAAGATGGAAGCAGGGGGCAGGGATGAGAGAAGCTGGTGCAGAGAGAAGGGAGTCAGAGAGAAATCACAGGCAGCAAGAAGAGAGAGATGGACAGAGGAAGAGACTGGGGGGAGGTGAAGTCGGGGACAGAGTGGAGGAAGACAGGAGAGGGGACTGATGGGAAGTTGAGGGATACAATACAGAAAGAAAGGACAGGGAAAGGAAAGGAGGACAGGAGGGAGGGGGCCAGGCAAGTGACAGCCACATCTGCATCCTCAGCCCAGCCACCCTGAGTCAGCCTTGCACCTAGACATCTCTGTTAGATAAGACGTCAGACATTTGCATACATCCATTTTTAATTGAGGTCCTGCCACAGGCTACAGGCTCAAATCATCCTGTGTGTGAGTCAACAGGCAGCTGCTGCCACTCCTCGTCCTGAGTCCCCCTCCCCCTCGTGTCATACTCTCAATGGCGGCAGCAGGAAGGAGACAACTGGCTTGGATTTCCTCAGATTTTCTACAAAAGAGAAAAAGAAGCCTCAAAAAAATATATGGTAGAAACCTGCAAGGGCCAAAACACAAACACAGCTCCCTACCACAGTGGCGCGAACAGACTACCTTCTACTGAAGCTGAGAATTTTCCATGTTCAGAGCAAATTCGAATCTTACCCTTTTCATCTTTGCAAGCTCACGTCTTCCGTGTTAATCTAGCCTGGGATCACATGTTCTTGTGTTTTCTAGCTTGATTCTTCTTTCTCTCCCTCTCCATCCCCCTTTCTCTCGCTCCCTAGTCTAAAATTTATCCCCCTTTCGTGATGCAGCCTGCCTGTTGGTGTGTAATCATTTAGAATTCTGTAAGTGTCCCAAGAGTCAGTAAGTCAGCCCCAAAGGGACTCTCAGCAATGCAATGGCAGCTACTTGGACACATTAGCTGATCCCCTGGGCCACCAGCTGAAGCCCACACCCCTCAAAAGTGAGGCAACGGGCAGCTGAAGCTCTTGCTCTGAGTCTCCCTGCGATCACATTCTTAACAGCAGCAGCAAGAGACAATTGGCTCGAAACTGAATCGATGCTCAAATTCACAAAAGGGTGTGAGGAGGGAGAGAAGAGAGGGATGGAGGCGAGGTTGTATTTATGTGTGTAAGCATGCACGTGTACACACTCATCAAGTGTGGGAGCAGAAGGTAAATTAAAGGATTGGGTTTTCAAATTCTAACCAGAGAATAAACCATTCTGCCTTGTTCTAGGACCAGAATAAAAACAAAGCGATTAGAGGGATTTTAAAAGGCAAAACCCAAGAAAGCAGTGAGCCCATGGGGAGGGCAATTTCCCCTGCTTTTACATCAGTGAAAGACTGGAGTCTGCCCACCGGAGACTTGGGTTGATTTCCCCAGTATATTTCATATCCATTCAACTCAAATGATATAGATGGCACGAGGCATAGTCTCTCTCACAGTAGAACAGACTCGGGGCATGCTAATTTCCTCCTCCAGGAGCCAGCACGCCTCCACTCCGGAAGCCAGCCCTTCTCATTCACTCCAGCACCGCTGTTCTGCACGGCCCCAGAGGCGTGCTTTCTCTGTGTTCCACTTATGCATAATTTACTAGCTTACACAATCCCTGTCGACGGTGGCCTCCGTTTTGTTTTATTTTTTTTTTTTTTAACATTTCAGTGAAATTTAAGGCTCCATAAAAATCTGGATCTATATAAAAGGACATTGTAGACAAAGGGCTGGGAGTTGTTTGTTGTGATTGTTTGTTGGTCTGTCTGTTTGTTGCCCCCCCCACCAAAAAAAAAAAAAAAAGACAAAAATCATCATCTCTCTAGAAGGTTAAGTTTGGTTGCAGGGGTTGTAATGATAAAAACACCCCTGGACTAGCTTTGGGAATCTTCAACTTCCTTCCAGAACCTTCTACAAGTCCTAAAAGACAAACATAGCCCTTCCACTTTGGAAAAATCAATGAGCTTGAATCCTTGTCCCTCTTGCCAACCTGTGATGTAAGGTGGGCGACCTGCAAGGTCAAGGCACCTTCTAGGGCATTCCTGTGTCCTGCTCCACATATATGGCTCTTCTTGTAGCTACCTGTCTCACTCAGACCTCTTGCATTCAGGGTGCCCAGCCTCCCTCTAGCCCTGTACACTTAACTACTCAGAACCCAAAGCCCAGCCTCTTACCCTGAAGCACCCAGTCTTGGGACACCTGACATCAAGGGGGCGTAAGGGGCGAAGCTAGTTCAGACTTGAGTCATGATCCACTTCCGCTTGCTCTTTCTTCACTTGACGGTCGCATTCGTTCATAAGTGGCTTGTCTGAGTTATACTTTCCAGGTGGCTGGGACAGACTGACTCTTTTGGTCTGACTAGGTCTGTCCTGGTTGGAGGGGTTAGGATTAAAAGACGCTGAAGCTTTGGGCTGTGGGTGGTTGAGCATGTTTGCCCTGTCAAGTCCTAAATCATTATTTATTGAGTACTAAACTGCTCCATCCTGATGGTTTCAGCAGACTCTCAGTTAGTCTCCTGTAATCTCACAAATAACTGTAACAGGATAAAGCCATGACTGCCACATACTTTACAGAAACAAACTTAGTTCTCACAAGGACATTCTGTGAAAAGCACTTTCCTTCCATACATTTTAAAGATTTATTTTTACTTAGGTATGCAGTGTGTGTGTGTGTGTGTGTGTGTGTATGTGTGTGTGTGTGTGTGTGTGTGTGTGTGTGTGTGTGTGTCTGTCTGTCTGTCTGTCTGTCTGTCTGTCTGTCTGTCTGAGTATTCAGAGGCCAGAAGAGGGTGTTGGGTCCCCTGCAGTTACAGACAGTTGGGAGCCAGCCAACTCAGGTTCTGGGAACCAAACCTAAGTCCTCTTCAAGAACAGTAAATGCTCTTAACTGAGGAGCATTTCTCCAGCCCCAGCCCACTTTACAGATAAACAAACTGAGCCATTGGTAAGTGACTTCACTCACCGAGAGCCTACAGGAAAGAACTAGTCAGATCGTTAAGCCAAATGTCCTGTCCAAGAGCCCACGATCTTACTCTCCATACCACTACCACCTCCCTGCGCCCACTTACAACTGTGTGATCCCTTGCACAATATTAGACAGAAAAGGAAACGTCAATGACAGCTTCTGTCGCAGCAGCACCTAAGAAGGAAAACAAGGTGTGACCCAGTCAGATGAATCAGTGCAGTGTCTTGCCCAAATTTTCCACAAGAGAAATCATTCCATTATGTTTATGGCCCTATGTCAAAAGAGGACAATCTGGCTTTCTTTCCTTGTGGGTTTTAGTGGGCCCAAGAGGGAGAAATCTGCTGGAGACTTTTCAATGTTATACAGAGCCACCAATCACCTCGATTGATTTTTCTTCCCTACAAAGAGTGACTTCATCCCCCAATCACTGTAACAGATCTTGACATTGCATGAAAAAAGCCTCTGCACTCCAGAAAAGCAATAATTTTCTATGAAAAAAAAAATATATACATATATATATATATGTGTGTGTATATATATATATATATATATATATATATATATATAGAGAGAGAGAGAGAGAGAGAGAGAGAGACTAGTCAACTTCTTAGACATAACCCACCTAGTCATCTTGTCCTTTCACTCCTGCTAATTCCAGAACCAGGACAATACTCACACCTTGTTAAGAAGGAACTACAAAGAAGTGCTGGTGCATAGGATTTGATTGTGAAACCAGTTCCCCCTGAGTTCATCTGATAGCCAATAAACATCTGACCAAGACTATAATGGGATTTTGTAGAATGTGATGCACTGATCCTAAAATGCAAACAGAAATGTAAAGGCCAGGGAAAGCCAACCACATACAGAGAAAAAGATGAAAGAATATGGCCACGAATCAGACCTCACCGCAGAGCAAGGTCACTAGATAGAATGGAACAGAGAAAGTCTACCTTTAGCATAGGAATTAGGACAATCCAGTACAAAAAGGAATTGTCCTATGGAACTTGGTTGAATATGGAGCCCATAAAATTAATCAGAAAAACTGGCGTGCTCAGAACAAGTTACTTATAATTGCATCAGGCCAACTAACATAAGCCATCACTGAACTGGTGTGTGCATGGTTATCTATGGGGAAACGGAAGACAACAAATAAAAACAGCCTTTGATGATAAGAACAAAGATATTTCATCTGCAGATAGAAGTGAAAAGTGGCATACAGATAAAAATGTAAGAGGGCCATCAGAGTTAATGATGGGCATTTGGCCTGCCTTGCTACTTTTATTTTTTGCAATAAATTTTGAGGTTGTGTCATCAGTGGAGGCTGAAGAGCTGGGGTGAGGGAAGACAGCATAATTGCTCTGCAAAGACATAAATATACTAGGGAGGAAGTAATAAGATTGCCAGGGACAAGTTTCATGTCATGAATTTAGAGATGAACGCACATGGATTTTACATGTGTAACATTTAGCTTCTCGAGTACTTACGATGTGAGTCTAAACTAAAAAAACAAAGGTTGAGATATGAAAATATGAGAATTTGGTGGATGAATTGGTCTGTGGATGACAAGACTACAGAGGACAACACTGGGAGGATAGATGGTCAGACCAGGGAGAGGACAACACTGGGAGGAGTCAGACCAAGGAGAGGACAACACTGGAAGGACAGTCAGACCAAGGAGAGGACAATACCGGGAGGAGTCAGACCAAGGCTCTTAAAACCAAGGATACTATAATCATGGTGCCATTTACTGATGACAAAACGACCATTGGGCAGGACTACAAAATTATAGCTCATTTAATGTTTGTTTGGGGGTTTGAAACAAAGTCTTACTATATAGCCCTCGATAACCTGGAACTTATGTAGACCAGGCTGGCCTCAAACTCACAGAGATCTACCTGCCTCTGCCTCCCAGTGCTGGGATCATGTGTCGCACCAAGCTGACCACATGTGAGCCGAGACCGATAACATGAGAGAAGCATGAGACAGCGGTGAGAGCGACATTTGTCAAGATCACAGTATTGTCAGGAGCACAAAAGTGAAGGCAGAGTAAAAGACCATGGCACATCATCACAAGGGAAGGGACCTGCAAAGGAAGACAGGCAGAAGCTGCAACCTCTCTGCCCTCGTTTTATTAACTTGGAGGTCGCGTACAAGAAAAAGAAGCATGTCTCTCTTTTTATGTTTTGATTAGGAAAAGTATTAACAATAAAGTTGTTCTAACTGCTGAGGAGGTATTCTAAAAAACCAGCTACCCAGCATCTTCCCTGACCACTCAGAGCATCAGGAGAAATAGGCTCACAGGAAGAAGCAAAAGCAAGAGCCAGAAAAGAGGCTGAGGGTGTGGCTCAGGAGAATGCTGAACTGCATGAACCAGGTTTGAGAGCAGAACAGCCAGAAGTTCAGAGTCGAGTCATGTACATAGTAAATTCAGAACCAGCCAGAGATACATGCAACTCTGTCAGTTGACAGAGAAAGAAGCCAGAAATGGGAAGGCACCTGGTGCTGATTGGGAAACTGCTTGTAGCTTCCGGTGGTGGCCCCAAGTAAGGTCTGCCTGCTGCATAGGTACAGCCTGTGGACAAGACCTCTAAATAGCTTCTGGATGCCACTATGAGCCCCTCCTTCCTGGTCATGCTGTGCCTATTGTTAAAGGACAGCTGAAAATCAGTCTAATGATACTTTTGACACGTCTTCGTCCAAACCACCAGAAACGAGAGAATTACAGGTGTAATTGGGATTTCAGGCTGATATGAAGGGAGGCAATGAAGGAAGAGGCAAAGGAAAGACTAGAAAGGAAAATGGCTTTAAAAGCCCAGCTGGTTGAAATTTTGTTTCTTATTTCTCAAATGAAAGCCTCGGGACCAGGCGCATCACTGCGAGTGATGTGAGCCTGTTCACTGCAAGTGATGTGAGCCTGTTCACTGCGAGTGATGTGAGTCTGTTCACTGCGAGTGATGTGAGCCTGTTCCACGTGTGATTGTTGTAGCCACTGAGGATGATTGCGTGGCAAGAACAACTGAAAATCACATCCGTGAGGCTGTAGTCCACCTCTGCTTCTGGAAACCATGCAAAGCTGGATTTCCTTTTATCACTCAACAAGTCCACAGCTCAGAGTTCTTTAAAATGAGATTTCTGAACCAACTCTGATGTTCTCACACAAGGACATTATATAACTGAACAAAAATAAGGAGCCACAAAATAGCTGTCTCTGGCTTGTGGGTTTCTAAAAGAAAAAAAGGCTGGGCATTGGTGCCATTGCTACGATGAAATGTTTTGAAGGTTGTATAATCAATCACCTTCATCTCAAATGTAACAGCCACTTTCTCTCCCATGAAAAATTAGGAACTTCATTTCAGCCCCTTTCAGCCTCTGCACACTATAGTAACACACAACCCCTGCACACTATAGTAACACACAGCCTCTGTGCACTATAG
>JANHMN010000022.1:3578682-3635997 GCA_030674055.1 Rhabdomys pumilio | reverse complement strand
TGTCCATCTGTGTACTTCACATGAGCACCCACAACACATGTCCATCCATGTACTTCACATGAGCACCCACAACACATGTCCATCCGTGTACTTCACACGAGCACCCACACCTAATTTCAAGGTATACTATTCAATGATCCAAAAATAGCCGGTTTCTGTCATTAAAGCAAAATACTTAGCTTTACATACAGTGGAGGCACAAGGTGGGCGAGCACCAACCTTGTCCTCTGATGATCACATGTATGCTGTAGCACACATGTACCCACAAGTATGTGCATGCACGCCTGTACACACATATACAATAAATGTAAAGTATGTGCATGCATGCCTATACACACATATATACAATAAATGTAATTTTAAGCTATTTTAAAACTTGGAGTTGCTATAACAGACTATAAACATTATTGGAGACAGGAAAATGATTCCATGGGTAAAGGTACTTGGCACACAAGCCTGACAACCTGAGTCTGACCCCCAGAATCCACATAGCTGGTAGTAGTATGTATTCATTATCTCAGCACTCTGTGTAAATGGAAGACTAAGACAGGAGAATTACCCAGAAGCCCACAGGGCCCCTACTCTGGCAGCAAAAATAACACAATAGATTTTGCCACAAAACCAAGGTGGAAAGGGAAGGACCAACTCCTGAAAGTTGTCAAGGGTTAAAAATGACTCCCCAGAGGCGGGAAGATTGCTCAGTGGGAAATGTACAAGAGAAAGACTGGATCATAAATCCAGGTGGGCTTCAGCTGAAATCTCGCCCTCCGTAGGCAGAGAAAGGGATGCCGCCATCTCCTTGGAAGTTGACTAGCTACCCTACTCAGCAAGCTCCGGGTTCAGCAAGAAACCCCATCTCAGAAAATGGAGAGACATTGAAGAACACACCTAGGAACAACCTCAAGGTTTCATACAGTGAACACACATGTGCACGCGCATACACACACACACACACACACACACACACACACACAACTCCTGATTTTAAATCTCCCTGTAGGACAGTAAAACAAGCAGGTCACACTGCACATTTGTCTGTCATCAGTATAGTAGCAAATAAGCATCTGCATGTACAGACATTTTACACTGTCTTTATTTTTATGTGTTTGGTTGTTCTGCCTGCATGTATGTCTGTGCACCGTCTGTGCACATGTCCGTGCCTGCAGACACACGCCTGCATATATGTCTGTGCACCGTCTGTGCACATGTCCGTGCCTGCAGACACACGCCTGCATATATGTCTGTGCACCGTCTGTGCACATGTCCGTGCCTGCAGACACACGCCTGCATATATGTCTGTGCACCTTCTGTGCACATGTCCGTGCCTGCAGACACACACCTGCATATATGTCTGTGCACCGTCTGTGCACATGTCCGTGCCTGCAGACACACGCCTGCATACATGTCTGTGCACCGTCTGTGCACATGTCTGTGCCTGCAGACACACGCCTGCATACATGTCTGTGCACCGTCTGTGCACATGTCTGTGCCTGCAGACACACGCCTGCATATATGTCTGTGCACCGTCTGTGCACATGTCTGTGCCTGCAGACACACGCCTGCATATATGTCTGTGCACCGTCTGTGCACATGTCTGTGCCTGCAGACACACAAAGATGCCACTGGATCCTCTGGAACCGGAGTTACAGATGGTTATGAACTTTAACGCGGGTGCTGGGGATGACGTCTGCAGCTTTGGACCCGATGTCTTCGCCTCCTCTCTGTGTGAAGGTGCCCACCCTAAGGGCTTCTCCTAGGCATGCTCACCAATGCTTCCCAACCTCAAGCCTCCAACACTGCCAGGCTCCACACCCAGCCTTCCAGAAGGATGCTCTGCCTCTACCCAGACGTGTGATGTGCACCTTAAATGGACCCACAAGGTACGTCTGCCCTCCACATTCACTCTGTCTTTATCTCTGTCTTGAATGATACCATTTTCAAGCAGCCACTTTCTCAACTTTAAAAGTCTCATCTTTTATTTCTCCCTCGCTCACAGTATCTAATCCCAGACACCTGTAAAGTCATATGTAGAAACGCTCTAGATAGCACCCCTGAACTGAGTCCTATGTCCATACATCACCTCAGTTCAATCCCTGCACCCCTCACCTGCCCAGTCTAATGACAACTACCTCATCTCTGCCCTTCTTCCTTTCTCCCAATTTTCTTCTGCTCATCTTCTCTTTTCCTCTTTCCTCTCCATGGTACTCCTACTTTACAGACATTTTCCTGATCAGAAAATTAAAAACACAGATGTTCAGTTAGCCCCGAGAGACTTGCGTAGTCCTTTAAGCTAGTCCCTGGGGACATAATACAATAAAAAATGAACTGAGGCCGGGCTGAGGGAGCAATTGTATTAGCGTGGTAAGTGAGGTCCTCTGTGGTTAGCCTTCTGCTCACTCTCCTCAGTTCTCCAATTAACTCCTCCAGGTTCACCACACTGAGTCACAGCACACTGCAAGATCCAACATGTCTCCCATTCCCCCTACTCTGACACCACTCCTACTGCCTGAAATGGACTGTGCCCACTGCAGTCGTTTCTTCAGATGCCAGTGACTTACCTCCTAACCTCAGTGTGAAGAGATCGTCACTTCAGCCTAGGGTCATCTTGTGCTTCCATAATAGAATACCATACTCTAAGCAAACAGAAAGTTTTCACAACCCTGGAGGCTGGGGAACCTAAGAGCAAGGTCTTAGCACCTCGGGAGGGCCTAACTACATTCTCACTTAACACAATGTATCTTCTCAGGCCAGGAAAGAAGAGAGAAAGCCACTCCTGAAAGCCCTTTTATTATTGGATATTTTATTTACATTTCAGAAGTTATCCCCTTTCCCCATTTTCCCCTCCACCCTGAAGCCCCCTATCTCATCCCCCCTCCTCCTGCTTTTATGAGGATATGCCTATTAACCCCTCATGAAGCAGAGTCTTCATGACCCAGGTACCTCCCACTAGGTGCCAACATAGCAATATGGTAGCATTGGATGCTTTGAGAGAGAGATTCAGACCATAAGACTTTCTTCAGCATTTCTCAGAGCTCCCTCTGAGGAATGGGAGACCTGGTTGGTTGTGGCTCAGTGTGGTGCCCCTGGAGGAGTTAACTGGAGACGTGAGTAGGGGTGCATTGGGCAAGTGATTTGCACTAGATAGTCATTCACCATCGTGGCTGTGACATCATCTCCATGCTGCTAGAACCAAGTGTCAGGCTCAGACTAAGGTTGTACCTCCTTGAAGAAGTGTTTTTCAAACTGTTAGGGCTGACTCAAGTAAAGAGATGGTTTCACCAGCCAAGGGTTCTGATCCACTGCTACACCAGACACAGCAGAGACATTGGATCTGCCTTCTTCCTGCTGCTAGCTTCTATTGTCACTTCAGACAATTGGACACATGGGGTTCCATATTCCTTGGCAATAGCTGAAACATATACCTAGCAGTTTATTATGGGCTCTTAACAAAGTTTCATGCATTTCCTAGGTAGGCAGTGGTTTGTGCAAGAGAGTAAAAGAATGCAGATACTCTGCAGAATGGAGAGAGGAATGAGTTGGAGGAAGTATGTTTTGTCTGGAACCCAAGTCCCCGTCTCTACCTGGGTGGGTAGGGATTGGAAGAGCTATTCCAGAAAGCTCGCAGATGGTGTCACTAGGCACTGTCCAGCAGTGGCCAGTGCTGTGAATGACTGGGAGAGTTCATCTGACAGGTTAGATGCCTGGATCCAGTCCTCAGCTACTTCAGTGTGTGCAGCAGCATAATGGAGCCTTCTGTGGGGTGCCGCGGCACCAGCCTCAGACTCATGTTATCCTGATGAATGGAAAGGTAGCTTAATCATGATAGAAACTGCACGTCACGTTCTCGGTCAGGAACAGCTAATCACAAAATTAACATAGAAGAAAAAAGATGCGACATAAAACACAATTACCACCTAAATGAAAATATATAGCGTTAATGCCTGCTACCTATGCTCCTTTAGTCCACAGAAGATGTACAGTCTCAGAGCACCCCCTTCGCCAGCTTTGTGACACAGCTGTGGCCCAGTCTTAATTTGAACACACATTATCTAACACACTAAGATGTTTTTACACAACTGATCAAATTTACTAAAGACATTTTCTTTTAAAAATTATTAGAGACTTGTTTTTAATAAGCTCATCAAATTCTATTGGTTCAAAGAGCCATTCAGGGTGACCAATTCCAGCCTCGCAGGACATCAGGGAGGAAGCAGGGAATGTGCAGTTCTCATTATGGCCACAGGGTGGCAGGGTGACGCTGCACACCAGAGCTGATGCGTAGTGTATGGTCTGGAACCTTAGTTTGGTTAGTGAGTTCAGCAGAGAATTCAGACTAGTATGGCTGGAAAGCCTGTTCCTTTAGAAGTAAAGGACTTTCCTTCTGGAAGGCTCATTCTCCTCTCGTTAATGTATTTCACTGAGACAGGCCCTTCAAGAGCCTTAGTGAGGCCAACAAGCCTTTTTCATATTGCATTGCCTTTTTGGAAAAGAATCAATAGAATCCCATTAGGAACACTCCTGTCCCTGGTCTTGATAAGGTCTTTAAACAGAAAGAGACAAGCTCAAAGTCAAATCCTTCATGAAACACGCAGTCAACTGCCTCAGACAAGAGAGCAGTAGCTCAACCGGCCTTCATACTTTCTTAGTCCTCCTTTGCCAGGATGTACGTACTAGCTTCTTCTGTGGGGGAGGCACGCGGATTGGAAAATCTTACACCAGCTCGAAAAGGACTAAGAATTCATGAGAGAAGATAAAAAGCACACTGAGCATTCATTTTGAGCCTCTCAAAATGCAAAAGAGGGCTGTGGGTAAAGATGCCTGCTTCCAAGCCTGAGTTTGAACCCTAGGGCCCACATGGCAGAAGGAGGAAATCAATTTGTCCTCTGACTCCACGAGTGTACTGTGGCATGTACATATTCTCTCTCTCTCTCTCTCTCTCTCTCTCTCTCTCTCTCTCTCTCACACACACACACACACACACACACATACACACACACACACACAATCTTAAAAGGGTTTGTTATGGGCTGGAGAGATTGCTCAGTGGTTAGAAAACCTGCCACTCTTACGAAGGATCTGAGTTTGGTTCCAAGAACCCACGACCACCCATAATTTCAGTTCCAGGGGATGCTGTGTGTTCTTACTGCACAGGTACAAGGAATGCACATGGTGTGTTTACATACACACAGGCAAAACACTTCTATACATTAAGTGATAAAATCTAAATAAATCATTTAATTAAAAGGCTTTTTACATATCCAAAGAAATCTAGAAAATCATGCCAGCATAGCGGCACACAACTGAACCCCAGCCGTGGGCAGCACAGGCAGGTGGACCATCGGTGTGAAGCCCGTGCTGGTTAGATAACAAGGGTTGTGACTCAATGAAAATGAAGAGAGACATCAAGAAAATCATCATGAACGAAACTAAGACAAGCATAAGTGAATGTAGACATTCCCTATGCCTATGACTCGGTGGACAGTAAGCTGCCCCCCTCCCCCCCTGCCCCGGTTCTCTCATTGACTCTGCAAGCTGCCCTAGAGCCAACAGCTAAATCCCATTTTGGTTTTGTTTGGTTTTGTTTTTGGTTTAGCAGTTGAGTGGATTTTCTTATCTATAATAAAAACCCTGGCTATTGAAGAAAAGGAAAAAAAAAAAAGACAGAATCGCAGAATTACTATGCAGGAAATGAATCCAAAGGTCATTCAGTAGAGAAAAGAAGACACTGAGGAGTGGGCAGGGGGGGGGGACAGAGCAGAGAGGCTGCAGGGCTACATGCTGTGTATGGCTGACCTTCATTGTAACGTTGTTTATGTTCCTAAGATGTAAACTTCTTTCTCTCCAAAATACTGTTTGTCTGGCAACACTACATTAGTTACTTGCCATTGCTGTGATGGAACGCCATGACCATGACAACTTACAGAGAAAGGGTTTATTTTGGTCTGTGGTTCCAGAGGGTTGAATCCATCACCACCACAGGAGAGAAGCACAGCAGCAAACACTGGGCATGGGGGTGGGGACAGGGACAGCTGAGAATTCACATTAAGCAGGAAACAGAGGACAACCTGGATGTGGCCTGAGTCTTTGAACTCCCAAAGCCCATCCCCAGTGACGAACTTCCACCAGCAAGGTCATACTTTCTAAGGCTCTCAAAATGGCACCAACTGGAGACCAAGTATTCAAATGCCAGAGACTATGAGGAATATTTTTTCTCTAAACCAAAATATCCAAAGGTCTGAAGTGAATGTATCATGTATATGCTGAGGAAAACAGAATGTGTTCATCCGTGGCTTCACAGCAGAGATGCAAGAACAGTTGATGACAGCAAAACAAAGTGCCTAAGAGACACTTGGGAGCGGGAGCGGGAGCGGGAGCGGGAACGGGAGTGGGAGTTACGAGACTAAATCCCCCAGGACAGCAGTCTCCAGTTTGTATAGAGTGTGTGGGAATGAAGGCCTTGGGCTTGAGCAAAGGAGTGACATTTGCCTGGCATGACAGATGTCATTACTCCAAGCACCTTACAGGCTGTACACATGCGCTAAAATCCCACACTGTCACTCACAAACAGGCAGGACTATGCATTGCTGAAAAATTCTGATGCAGACACCAAGAGGTGCTGGGGACTGAGACGGGGACTGAGTCGGGGACCTCATAGATGTGAGCCACATACAGCAATATGAAATGAGGCTAGTATTTTCCAAATAACTATATAAAAAAGTATAAGTGGAAAAAAAGTATTATCAAGGAAATAATTTTTCTGTGGCATAACCTGGAGCGGAAAAAATTTCTAGAAGGAGAAGGCAGGCACAGGGGAGAGAGGGAGGGAGTGAAGGAAGGAAGGAGAGTGTTCCCAAATGCAAAGGGGAAGGGAGTTAGTCAGCCTGTGGTCAGCAGGTGTGAGACACTATGGAGCTTCCACAGAACTCAGTGTATGGAGTCCTAAGGCACAGAATATGGAAAACACTCAATAAGAGAATGACAAAGAACTTTCCAGAATTGAAGAGGGAGGTGAGATTTAAAAGCAAAATGTCTAAATATAAGCAAATCCACATACAATGCTTAAAACAAAAATGAAAGAAAATGTGAAACTCTTACATTTGAGTCTTAGATTTAGGAGTGCAGAGCAAAGAAACAAAAGGCAAGACGGGACCAGAGACTGACCTTAATAATGAGACTGTGTTCATTAGCACTGCACTCAGGGAAGGGAAGCCATTTCCCTGTGGAGGAAGCTAGTCGGGACTCTTAGGGAAGTGGGTAAGATACTTACAGATGAGGAAGTTGATACAGGTGGGTTACCCAGCTAAAGACATTCCCAAGAAATGTACGACACCCTGCTTTTGAAAAAGCTTGCTCAAGCAAGGTAGGCTCTTGTGAGAAAGTGCCTGTCTCAATGAACAGTTCTCACAGATGCAGATGTGGGAAACTGAACCCAGACGAGCAAAGACAGCATGAATGATTCAGGGGCCTTCGGGTTTCCTGCAGTTAGGGCATTCTATCATTGCAGACCCTGAAAACAAAATAAACAAAAACAAGTAGGGGCTTTGTCTCTTAGCTGTCCCAAGCTGAGGAGGGACATCTCTGAAGAGGGCAGTTCAGGGACTGTGGAAAGAGGGTCCTCACCAGATGTGATGGCACATTCCTTTAATCTCAGCACCTGGGAGGCAGAGGCAGGAGAATCTCTGTGACTTGAGGCCAGCCTGGTCTGCAGAGTAAGTTCTGGGATAGCCTGAGTTACATAGTGAGTCCCTGTCTCAAAAAAAAAAGAAATGAAGGAAGGGAGGGAAAGAGGAAAGAAGGGAAGGGAGGAGGGGGAGGGAGAGGAAAAATAAAGGAAGAGTGGACCCTCTTGTCACTTTGCAGGAGGAGAGTTTTAACTTGATCAGCTATGATAGATCACATGACTGCCACCGTGTACTCTTAGAGAAATCTTTTTAAAAAACATTGTTAGAGGGCTGAAAACAGGATTATGTTACAGAATAAAGTGGGATTTGCCAAGGAAGGTAGAGAGGGGAGAGGGGGTGGACACACAAAGTGAGCCAGTGAGAGGAAGTAGATGCCCATCGATAGGACTTGCATAAAAGGCAAAGAGAAGGATTTGTATGGAGTCTGGAAGAGCTGTGGGTATTTGGCAGGGTGGATTGTGTCAGAACAGGAAGGATGCCAGGAGACTTGGTAAGCTGGAGGAGAAAGATAGCTCAACGTTTAGGACTGTAGAAAGAGCGGTGGGTGGTGAAAGGCTAGAGAAAGCAGAGCTGTCTTGGGCGGTCTGCTATGGGTGCAGGATCCAGGAAGGAGCTGGTCATTGTGCAAAGACACAGAAGGGTATGGAGCCACAGTGACCAGGGAGCAGGAGCAGCTCAAGAGCGACCCCTAGTGGACAGACAGACCCAGCACGTGGATGAGTAAGTGGAACTGACTGCCTTTCAGAGATGATGAGTTTGTTTAAGAGGTGGGGGACCCAGCTCTCTTGTGTGGAGATGAAAGGGAGAGTTAAGAACTCGTAGAACGTTTACTTTGAAAAATTAGCAATGGAGGGGCGCCCTAGCAGGGGTGAAGTAAGGGTGGCATCGAATGAAGCCAAGGGTTATAGTACAGAAGTAAAAGAATGCTAAAAATAATTGTCATTTGGCGTGACGCTGGTGAGTCCCTCAGCCGGGAGCTCCTATAGCAGAAGCAGCAAAGGTCTAGACAACGTCAAAGGAAGGGAACGGGAGAAAACAGAGGGCTGACGTAAAGAACTGTATCTGGTCTGAGGTGAAAGAGACAAAGGTTCCTCGCAGCCACAGCTCCTCCATAGGACCCAACATGCATTCTTACAGATGTCTCAAGGATGAATAGAGCTGTTGTGGGGTGAAAGCCAATGGCGGAGAGAGTGGGGGGAACCTCAGTATGAGCCCATCCACAAGTAGAAGCCTATGGTTAAGTTGTCTAGTTAAGTTGAGCCCCATCTAGAATCAGTTAGCGTTGTTCCTGGAAGACCATACAAATTCTATCCTTAGCGATACAGGAGAGCTAGTCTTCCTTAAGTTTGCAGTTCCGCAGCAGCCAACATGGTTGACCCTGAAGGGTGTTAAGCTGATCTGAGATTTCTTTAAGGTGTTGAGAGCTGGTAAAAACAGAGACTGATGCAAAGAAGCCTTCAGTCTGGCTGTTTCAGTTCTGAGTCCTGAAAACAAAAAAATATCCAGAATGGCAATCAGGATGAAGGGGGCAGTTCTGATGCTAAGGTTCTGTTCTCCAATTGGTTCTTGATGTGTCAGTAAAGAAAGCTGGAGGCCAATTGTTGGGCAGAAGGTATAGCGGGACTTCTTCTGGTCCCAGAAGGGAAAAGCAGACACAAGGAAGAAGAGGAAGGTTTTCTGCCATGCCCTGGAGGAGGAAGAAGAAGCCAGCAGCCATGTGAGGTCTCGGGAGGAGCTGGGGCCTGTGGCCACTACTACCGGCAGGTGGTCATGGACATTAGGCAGGGGCTAGGTGGGAGGAGCCACTGAAGATAGGGCAGGTGGGAGGAGCCACTGAAGATAGGGCAGGAGGGAGGAGCAGAGATAAAAATAATTATTAAGGACACGCTTTTCCAGGTGGGACACAGTAATGCCCAACCCAGCAATTGTGTCCGAAGGCAAGTGGAAAAAAAACAAACTGTGTGTGTGTGTGTGTGTGTGTGTGTGTGTGTGTGTGTGTGTGTGTGCTGGTAGTGCAGTCACCTCCCGGAGCTAAAGGCAGGGAGAGCAAAAGGGATGCTGGGAGGGGGCAGGTAGCATGGCTGCTTTCTCAAAGCAAAGGCGGTAGCCTAAAACTACACGCAATAGTCACCTTTTCAGAGATCACCCAGACTGCCTTTAGGTGGTTGAGATCACAGATCTCTGTGAACTTCTTCAAGCTAACAAGAGGGGAGGATTTAGCCACAAAGCCACAATAAAAACCGACATGGTAAAGATTCTGAACGTAAATCATCCTCTCGGTGGCAGTATGCATCCTCTCGGTGGCAGTATGTCACGTGACTGAGGTAGTATTTGTAACACACAAAAATGAGACCGTTAGGACTATTATAATTCCTACTGAGCGCATAGTTAAGAAAATATTTTCACCCATACTGGAAGAAGATAGCATGCAAGAAAACCAGCTACGGAGCCCTTGGCAGGCTGCCATAGGGGTCAGGTTACAACCATTAAAAGGTAAAGTCAGGACTCAAGAGTTAAGAGAACTCACTGCTCTTCCAGAGGTCCTGAGTTCAATTCCCAGCAACCACATGGTAGCTCATAACCAGCTGTAATGGGATCCGATGCTCTCTTCTGGTGTGTCTGAAGACAGCTACAGTGTACTCACATAAATAAAATAAATAAATCTTGAGGGGGGGAGTAAAGTTAATAAGAAAATTACAACAGGATTAACATAAGCTTTGTCTGGTAAGGTTAAATTCAGTTGTACAACTGGCTGAGCCATGTACAAGAACCTGTAAAAGGCAAGTCAGAGGTCATCGGTGGTTTGTTCCCGCAGAAGCACCTGGACGCTTTAGAAGAGAAGTCACTTAAAGTCAGCATCTAAATAACAATTTCAGAGAAAAATAGAATCTACTGAGTCACTTTTATAGGGTGTTCCAGCAGTGTTCCAAGAGCATCACTTGGACATCCCAAGTAATTTCTGAAACCTGTGAGCTGAACAGCAGAGTTATCAGGCAGCCCCCTTTAATCAGGGCACATGGGTGGCTTGGGTACAGAAAGACTTACAGATGTGAGGGGTGCTCTTCCAGATATAGGTAGTGTCCCTTGGTTAGTAAATAGAGCTTTTAAATCTGGCCTCAGCATTTAAGAAGATACGTGTGTTTCCTAGCTTATAGATAGGCACTGTGGTGCTAAAGCAAGTCAGGGAAGGTCTTGTCATGCATCTGAGAATACACATATCAGGAAGAGGATCCTTAGTGGCAAATAATCATCCAAATATCATTTCCTACGGCCAAATAGAATGTCTGAGATTGCAGTCCCTTGAACTGTCGAGGGGACATACAGATCATTTTAATCTTGAGTCTACTTTCCTGGTGGGTGTTTAAGACCACAAAGGTGGCCAAAATATTTTGGCCACATTTCTACTGTTAAGGCCAGTTGAGAATCCAGTCCTCAGGGATCACTTGGGCTTGTGAAGTATCTGACTTCTTGAGTTTTTCTTTAAGCAGTTGTCCATCTATGTGAGGATAAGTCAAAGACCTTGCTTGGCCTGGCTGTGGCTTTCCTTGGAAACGATATAGAAGTCTTCCTTCTGTGTTGGTCCTCCTCTTTAGAGACTAGACTCTGGTTAGGATTCATGGAGTGGGGTCTCCATGGCCTCCCTCAACAAGAGAACAGGTGACTTTCACAGTTGCAGGACATTTCTAGAGATGACTGGCAGTACCTGGGACCTCACAGCCCTTGGAGAACAAGGGGGAAATATTCTGCCTCTTAGTGTCTCTGATTACATTATAGTAGACTTCAAGTGTGATTCTCAAACACCCAGATCAGTTACACTCGTCCGATACTCTTAACTACTGTGTAATATTTCTTTCTTAGTTTTGTTTTTTGAGATAGGGTTTCTCTGTATAGCCCTGACTGTCCTGGAACTCACTCTGTAGACCAGGCTGGCCTCGAACTCAGAAATCCATCTGCCTCTGCCTCCCAAGTACTGGGATTAAAGGCGTGTACTGCCCAGCTTAATATTTCAAAAGTCAAATTGTTTTAAACTTTGATTATTCATGCATTTAGTTTTTGTAAGTATTGCTCTTAAGCCCTAGAAACAATGCCATATATACTATCTATAAGTCTCATGCTTTAATTTATGTACTGCCTTCAGTTACTTACTCAGATGTCATAATTTACAAACCTTTCATTTTTTTCATATTGTAAACATCCATCTATCTTAATCCCATATGCAAATCCTTCTTTAGCAAAATAATTTATCTTTTTATCCTTATAACATTTTTTAAATTTTCTTAATACCATGAAGCAACATATTAACAAGTGAATTTAGTATCTGTTGTGAGAATTTCCTCCCTGGGAAAGGGGAGGACTAAGCAATATCATTCTCCTCTTCATAAGGTCCCTATGACAAAGCAAAGCTCACCCTGGGAACCAGTGAACTTACCGGGCTTATTACAGGGCACTGGAGGAGGTATTGATGGGAGTGTCACCCGACCCAGAAGGAATAACACTGAAAATCCTTTACTGAGTATGTATGAGGACATTTTATAGTCACATAAACTATATATAATAGGCAACAATGACCTGTTCATCCCCTCTTTTCTGAAAGAGTATCAACATCTAACAAGGCCTGCTACTCATTTACAAGACCTTGAAAATTCTGTTCAGTTTGTCTGCTTGCTTGCTTGCTTGCTTGCTTGCTTGCTTGCTTGCTTGCTTAAAGAAGCTGTAGTGTTTTTTAAAAATCTTACAATTCTTAAAATACATATGTGTGTGTGTGTGTTTACTTCTATATAAAACATATTTAGAAGACAGACAGTTACTTTTATCTAAGCAAGGATAATTGTCTAATAGGAAAAATGTATCCTTGAAGACGAGCAATCATCTCTTAAAGTTAATTTATACCCTCAAGCAACAGGGACGACGTTATGCAATGAGAATTGGGTAAGGATCAAGGAGATAACATCTTGACCAGAATCAAATATCAAATGATTATGTATGTCTTGTCCTTAAAGGCAGATTTTAGAATTTTAAGTCCCAAAGAAAAATTCAAGCCATATATATATGGCATATATATATATATATATATATATATATATATATATATATATCACTTTAGTTTTACTATAAACAAAATTAATTTGGACCAAGCCAAAACTTTGGTTTACATGCTCTTTTATTTATAAGTCAATTTGGTACTAAGTATGTGACATAAAAAGCAAACCATAATCATGCATTGTCAGACAATATACACACAATTACGCATAAGCTATAGTTTAACAAACCAAGATTTTTTAAGTATTATAGTTTGTTGGGATTCCTTGCTAGGAAAAGTAATCACTGGAGCTGGCTTTGAAGCTCACTAGCCTGGCCCCACTTTCTGTTCTCCCGTTGCTTCCTGTGTGGAGATGAAATGTGATTAGCCTTGTTTCCTGGCTACCAGGCAGCCTCGTGGTCCAGCTGCCAAGCCTTCCTGGTCATGATGAACATTGCCCCTCTGGAACTGCAAAGCCAAAATCAACCTGTTCTCCTGGAAGCAGCTGCTGTTTTGTCTGGACGCTCATCACACCAAGAGGGAAGTATCTAATACAGTCAATGATCTTGAAAGCCTACCGGGAGAACATCTTCATTTGAACCATACGTAAGACTGCGGGGACTAGGCAGAACAACTCAGGGAGCTGTGAAACAAAGGGGATTAACATTTATGTCATCAGCATCCGTAACAGGGAAGGCAAAGCACCCATTGCCTCAGAAGTAAAAGGCAGGTGAGAACTATGAACGGGAGAATTAGTTAGAAGGCTGTGGAAAAAGGTTAACCTCAAGGCCGCTAAGCATTATGGACTGAATCTGTCCTCCAAAACTCTTACATTCAAGCCTTCACCTCCAGAACCTCCAAGTGTAATAATGTATAAAGAGATGACTTAGAGCCAGGCGGTGGTGTCTCATGCCTTTAATCCCAGCACTTGGGAGGCAGAGGCAGGCGGATCTCTGAGTTCCAGGACAGCCAGGGCTACATGGGGGAATCCTTTTTTGAAAAATCTGGAAAAAGAGGGCAGAGGGAAACCCTAATCCAATGGGACCAGTGGCTCTGTAAGAGAGCATTTCATGTAACCTTCCATGCCTTGAAGATACAGAGGAAAACAAGCCATCTATAAGCCTGAAAGAGAGGCCACACCAGACACTGACATTGCTGCCACCATAATCTTGGGCTTTCAGCCTTCAGAAGTATAAGTGAACAAATCTCTGATGCATAGCCTTCCAGACAATGGTGTTCTGCTCGGAATGCCCACTGCACTGTCTCCTGAGACCTCTGTTTAATCAACAGAGGAAGCAAAGCAGAGAGGCTCTGGGCTTGGGAGCCACCTGCATCTCCTTGAGGTAAAGAGATTTTGTCCTGGATGTGCATTGCTTTTGGTTTTTGTTTTTGTTTTTCGAGACAGGGCTTCTCTGTGTAGCCCTGGCTGTCCTGGAACTCACTCTATAGACCAGGCTGGCCTCAAACTCAGAAATCCGCCTGCCTCTGCCTCCCAAGTGCTGGGATTAAAGGCGTGCGCCACCACTGCCCGGCCCTGGATGTGAATTGCTAACAGACTTCTCCCCACCTAGAGTCACAAAATATTGACAGCTAGGCTTCTGCACACAACCTCTTCACAGAGAACTGGAGACAGGAATTTGGAATATCTGTCTGTCTGTAAAGAAAATTATTGCCCCCTCCAAAAACCAAGAGCTGGGTTCCCCATAAAATGTATTCCTGAGTCATAGGCCTCCCTCATTCTCAGATGTGTGTGGACAACCAGAGCTAGGTTTCTGAGAAGCAGAAGGGAGATTTATTTCAACCATGTTTCCACAGGAGAAGAGAGTGGTTCTCAAACTTATGTTCTAAAGCCCTTTGGGACTTAGAAATTTTAATGTTCCCCAAGAATCTCATCGTTATGAAATTTCTTTCTCCAATTTTACTTTAATTTGATGGATATAAATTAATGAACAGAGATTAAATAAAGTATATGCAAAACTTTAACAGAACCTGATAATCTTTTTTTTTTCTAATTCATCCTTAAGACTTTGCATCACGAGGTCCATCAAGAAGCTCAGCAGTGTATGAATACTTCAGCATGATGTCAAGTTAAGTGTCTGTCTTAGGGTATCTATTGCTGTGATAAAACTAAAGCAACTTGAGGAGGAAAAGGTGTATTTCAACTTAACAACTCTCAAGTCCCACTCCATCGCTAAGAGAAGTTGGGGCAGGAACTGAAGTCAGGAACTCTGGGCTCTGAACTTTCTCAAGGTCACTAGCATCTGTGTCCATTGGCACATGAATCATAAGTGCACACACATCCGGTACACACTACAAGCATGCTTACACAAAACAATGAACATGGGAGAAGAAAGCACTATAATTAATGCTTCTATTTAAAATCTAGAGCTCGGCACCTTGCGTGGTTTGTTCTAGAGTCTTATATTTCTGAGCAGAACATTTGGTCTTCATTTTATATTCCTCACAATAATAGAATTAATCACTTGGTACCCTATTTCTGGATTGTTATTATGAAATTAGCTGTAAGCTATGGGAAGCATCTTGTAGGAAGGGAACAAATAGATATTTATTTAACACCTACTATGTGACAGAAGCTTTGGGCCACCTCATTTGCTTCTTGTAGCGCCCAGAGGTCCAGTAAGCAAAGTCCTTTAGGAAGGCAACTTACCTGAAATCATCAACCCATTAAACAGCAAAGCCAGAGTTCATAGCTCAGGCACCTCTGAAACTAAAGCAGAAGTCCCATCTACTGCATCACAACTGACTGTGAGCTACCCAGGCTTCTAACATGCCTCAATTACACCATCTGAAAACCCAGTGACTGGTAGCTCGTGTTTAGACTGTTCTCTTGACATAAACCAGGGGAGTTTTCATGTAGGGTTTGGATAAAAAAAATCATCTTATAAATCTTAACCTTCAGTCCACTATGAGTCAAACTACGAAGTGTGACTTGCTGCATTCCTAAAATTAGAAGCCAAAGAATATCACACTCTGACAATATGAAAATCTATGCTGCTAAAAACTAGAAATTGATAGTCTATTTAAAAAAAAAGAAATCCATTCTAAAGGGATGGCATCCATCCATAACGGTAAACTCCCTAACAGAAAACCTGCAGCATCCTTCATAGGAAGATACCCATGCAGAACTTCAGATTCCTCCCTCAGCCACTAGAGCGATGGTTCTCAACCTGTGGGTCGCGACCCCTTTGGGAGAAAACCCATTCACAGGGGTCACTGAAGGCAATCAGAAAACAAACTTCTTTATGTTACAATAACAGTATCAAAATTACAGTTAGGAAGTAGCAACATCATTTTTTGGTTGGTGGTCACCTCAACATGAGAAACTGTATTAAAAGGTCACACAGCATTAGGGAAGTTGAGAACCACTGCCCTAAAAAGAGCTGTCACTGTCTGGTTTATTGTATAGATAGCCATTGCTAAACGGAATCTCAGGTGCTTGTTTATCAATATATGATGCTAAATAGCAGTTAGTGACTAAACATTGTAATGACCTAAGAGTAAATGTCGTGCAAACCTACCATACTCAGGAAGAAACCTGGTCCTCCTAAAGGAGCTGGCCCATTGCTGTTATGAAACAAAGGCACATTCCATATGCATTTAGACAGTCAAATCAGTCATGAAAAAGTATGTCAGTGTGCATACCAATTCCAAATGCCAAGCAGAAATTAAAACAAGTAGGATTGAAGTCAAATAGCATGAAAAAGTGTTTGTGCAGATTAACTTCCAGGATGCTTTCTGACATCAGCTGGATTAATCAGCTCAGAAGATTGTCTCTATACCTTCTTTTATGTTTTCTTCTCAAATCTCATCTTGGTTTAAAAAACAGAAGGAGGATCTTGAAAAACAAAGCAAAATCCAGCAACCTCTCAGAACCAGCCTTAGTTCTGCTGAAACCCGAACACATAAACCCCACAGCAACGAACTTCCCAGACCTCGTACTGCTAGTGCATGATACTGACCATACCTAAAGCCTGCCATCTTACTGTGTTAGTTATGATAAGCCTAGTACAGAAAGGAAGTGTGCACACAGCCCACTGATGCCCCAACAGCTAACATAACCGTGTCTGGACTTGCTTTCCAAACACCTGTATTAATTTGGAGTGTGGCAATGGACATAACAAGACACTTGTTAAAGCTGAGGCACTCGGGTACATGAGAGTCCATGAGATTTCAGGGCATACAACATTTTCCATAATAAAGAACTAGCTAGCATCATCATGCCAAAACAAAATTTGGAGTTGATAGTTTTGGACCTTTCAAAAATTAAACCCTAAGACATTAGTTTAGAATGTCTAGGATACAAATCAACATCCCAAAAAACTTAGAGAAACTGAAAGAACAAGAGATCGCTAGTCTTACCAACTGACATCTTGCTACGATTGCATTAGCCCTTTCTTGCTCATATGACAAGCATATACTTATAAACATACACATACATATATATTTGTGTTTGCTCAACACATTTGAGATTTAGTTGCCGACATTTACCCCACTTCCTACTTCAACTTCCCCTAAAAAGAAATGCATTCCACTTTTTTTTTTTTTTTTTTTTTTTTTTTTTTTTTAGACAGGGTTTCTCTGTGTAGCCCTGGCTGTCCTGGAACTCACTCTGTAGACCAGGCTGGCCTCGAACTCAGAAATCCGCCTGCCTCTGCCTCCCAAGTGCCAAGTGCTGGGATTAAAGGCGTGCGCCACCACCGCCCGGCGCATTCCACTTTTAAATGTAATAAAAATATAAAATGTGTGAAATTTGACATTGATGCTATTTACCTCACATATTAACATAATCCATCTTCAAATCTCACCATCATCACAACACATTCTCCACATCGCTCCTCCTGATCTAGGGTTTAGCTTCAAATCCTCCATTGCCCTGGCTGTGTCTTTAAGATAGATAAAGATTCAGATGTCTCCCCTGACATTTACAAATGTGCCTCAGTTAGCATTTATCTGGCATCTGGCGTCTCCGTGTGATTAGAATCAGGTCATATGTCTTTTGGTAAGTGGCATCCTCTCCTTCCCCAGAGCTTACCATCAGGACAGCAAGTTGTTGTGATTCTTTATTTAAGATAATGGATCCCAGGTTCCTCCACAGTAAAACTGCCATTTACTCTTTTACAATTAACAAGAAATCAGAGAGGAAATTCTTCTAAGAATTTAAGTATTCCGTTTGCCTTAGGATTTCTATTGCTGTGGTGAAACACCATGTCCAAAAGCACTTTGGAGAGAAAAGGGTTTATTTTGCTTATGCTTCTTATCACTGCTTATCCTTAAAGGGAGTCGGGGCAGAAACTCAAACAGGGCAGGAACCTGGAGGCAGGAGCTGATGCAGAGGCCATGGAGGGGTGCTTACTTTCTGGCTTGATCTCCATGGCTTGCTCAGAATGCTTTCTTATAGAGCCCAGGACCAACTCGGAATATCCTAGAGACAACAGGGTCTGTCTCTCCCCCATCAATCACTAATTAAGAAAATGCCCTACAGCCAGATCTCAGGGCAGCATTTTCTCAGTTGGGGTTGCCTCCTCTAAGATGTCAAGTTAGCACAAAACTAGCAGCACACTGCTACCCTCCCACCTTTACACACTAGTTAGTACAGGAGCCACAGGTGATTCTTGCTTGAACTGATTATTGCTGTGGTGTTCATTAGAACAGTGTTTTCTGTAGAAGACACCAACCCCAATGGACATTCCAAGTTTCCAGGTACGCTATAGTTTTTTAACTTTTGCCTAAAGTTATAGTTGCCAACATTTGTAAATGTCTCACTAATTACTGTGATTGGAGATAGTTTTGCTCAGTACTGAATTTATTTGCACTCAGGCAACTTTCTTTTAAAGTCTGCACATTCTACTAGAACATGTCAAGCACTCATGTGGCAGTAAAACTCCAACTTTACCTGCTAGGGCCCTGCATTTACCTCCTCCTGCCCAGGCTCACTCGCTTCCCTCCACACTGAGAGGAGTAGACATTGCTGATGGAGTTGAAAAGATGAAAATGAATGTAGCTGGAGGTTGCTGGGAGAAAGGGGAGGGGAGGAATGGCTTGGTAGAGATAGCCTACAGGTTAGCAGCAATCAGCTTCTGAATGGACCAGGCAAAAATGACTCATGACCATCCATGACCAAGAACAAGGCAAGCAATCCAGAGGAATTCCTTAAGACACAAAATACTTATCTGCAACATCTTTAGATATCCAGCCGCTCGAAAATTACCCAAGACTTCCAGGGTGTAAGTCAGTTAGCTTTTTCCAACAATTCAAAACATGCCTGTGGTCCTGGAGGATTTAGTCTTTTCATTGTGTGTGTGTGTGTGTGTGTGTGTGTGTGTGTGTGTGTGTGTGTGTAATATTCTATTTACTCTTGGACAATTTCATACTTTTATACAATGTGTCTTGAGTGTTTTCTTTCTTTTTTAAAGATTTATGTTTTGAAATTATATGTGTTTGTGCGTGTGTGTGAGATGGTAGTTTTAGAGACCCTCAGAGACCAGACAAGGGCATTGGACACCTTGGAGCTGGAGTTAGCGATGACTGTGAACCACCCAACATGTCTGGAAGCTGAACTTGAATCCCTGAGAAGAGCAGAATAGAATACACTCTTAACTGAAGTGCAATCTCTCCAGCCCCTAGAGAAAGTTTATGCTTAAAGGCAGGTTATAGACAATGCGCCCCCCCCCCCATTGTGCACACATGAGTATGTATATACACAAGTGCACCTTAAAAAACCCACGCAACAGTGATTCAAAACTGAAGACCCTTGATAAAAAGTATTAATAATGCAAAAGAAAAAAAATGTCACATAGGTAAGACAAATAGAAACTACCCCACTCTTGAAACAGAAAATTACCCATTACATCAAACTCAGCTCAAAACACCTCTGAGTAGTACCATTTACAACGCAAACCTACGTGCTTAACTATTTCATAATAACTTACTGGAAACCAGTTGGGGCTCCAACTTCTCTAGAAACTGCCCTTCAATCTGTGACTTTGTGTCTGGACACAGGGCAGTCTCTCTGGGTCACATTCTTTTTCTGTGTGAAGACTGTTTTCCAGACAATTTTTTTCTTAATATCTGTGTCCTACATATACTCACAGCTATAGTTATAGAGAAGGTCCCTCAGGATTCCTTCCAAGAATGACTAGAATACAGCAATCTGAACTTCGCCTGGCTTTACAGCTGGTTTTTCCCTCAAGGAGAAGCGTAAGGAGGTGTGAAAGTGGGAACAAAAGCAATCAACTAACATCCAGGCAGACTGTGTCCAGGCTTGATGCATCTTAGTGAGGCCGTCTACCCACTGCATGACCTTCCCACCTGCCTCTCACCTGTCATTCCCCTGCCTCTCACCTGTTATCCCCTTACCTGAAGGCCTAAAGATAGAAATTTTGTATCACTGGAACTCGTTAATTACTGTTTACACAAATAAGGCCAAGTGTAATTATTTCTTTGTTAATAAAAAATCTAAATTTATCGCTTCTTCCCCGAGACCCATTCTAATGAGTACACTTTTGTACATATAAGCAGAACTGAGAACAAAGAGGGTTGTCTCTATTAGTTAATTTCCTGCCAACCCCTGAGCTACATTGTTGAAAGCAGGGAGGGTCCATTGGTGTCTCCACACAAACAAAATGACTGCAAATGAGAGTTGCACGAGCAATTACACACACGTGCATTTCTCCTGCATGCTCGCCACTTATGAGATAGCCATCACTTTATAGAGTATGGCAGTCTTACTACACGTGTGTATATACATATCTACATATACATATACTTTTTTGAGACAGGGTTTGTAACTTGACATCCTCCTGCCTCAGCCGCTCAGATCCTGGGATTACCGACTTGTGTCCTCACATCCAACAGCCAGGTCACAGTTTTAAGGTTGGGAACAGGGCCACAGTCCCACTACTGAGGAGGTTGGGAGATATAAATGTCATAGCTTTTAACTCAAAACTGCACATCCTCTGTACCGTATGAAAGCTGTGTTCTTGGCTGGATAATGATTCCTTTCAAAGAAAAATAATGAAATTTTGACCTTCACCATCCATTTTTGTCCCCTCTCATCTCTCAGAATTCTCTTATAACTGGTATCTGTAATCACATGGTACCTTCAGTGAATGAAGTCCCTACTGTGTGACTATTGCTGAGGACTTCGGATGCCAAGTCTAAGACAAGTGTGACGCTCTACTCTGCACTTCTTTGAGATTCCACTAACAGGTCAAGCTACAGTTACATGTAATCAGTTTTCTTAGCAGTAATCCTAATTTCCAAAACCAGCAGCAAAGACTACAAGATGCCAGCCGCAGGCCAGCCGCGAGCCTTCCAACTCTTGTCTTCAGTCTCAACCTTCCTTCTCTGCACGCCCCTTTCATTCACTGTCCATGGCAGCCAGACTAGGTCCGTGGCTTCAGGGCCCCAGAACAGAGCTCAGTGTGGCCACCCACGAGGAGGAGGAGAACCTTGAACTCACAGCGCCCCAATACTGGGCTCCCTAAAACTGCCTGTGGGCCTGGAAGCAGTCACCAAAGGGCTGTGAGGCCCAGCCCCGCTGCCTCCGAGCATCAACTGCCCCCTCCAGTGGGATGCTGCATTCCTCCTGAGGGATCCTCCGACCTCCCGCTCTCTTCAATCCTGCCATCCATAGCAGGTGATGGGCATGGTGACAAGGGCCGGCTCCGGAGATGGGGTACCGGATCGCTGCCCCCGCGAGCTGGGCACAAAGGCAGGCGCGCGGGTGAAGAACTTGCCACCCCGGATGCCTTGCCCCCGCCCCCGGGGAACCCCGCACTTACTGTCAGTCGCCATGGTCGCGTCAGGGGGTTGCAGGGCGGCCGCCCGCGGCTGGGGTACCCACGCCGCGCCCGGCCGCGCGCGTTCTCGCCAGGCCCCGCGCGCTCGAGGGCCGCGACGCGCACAGACGCTCCCGCCGCGCGCCCCCGCCGCGCCGCCCCGCGCCCAGTGGTGGCTGCCAGCTGGGTCGCCCCCGCCGGCGTCCCCACACCCCAGCCGAGCCTGGTCAGCCCGCCGCCACCGAACCTGCCCTGCCCAGCCCGCAGCATCGTCCTTCCCTAAGACAAAGCAGCTAGCAACCTGGCCCGCTTCTCTCCAGGTTCCTCGCCCGCTCTTTTCCGCTGAACAAACACTTGGTATCCTGTCTCGCTTTTTTCAATTCATCCAGGTCTGGCGCTTCTTTCCAGCAATGTTGACCCTGAGCCCCAGCTGAAAGTAGCAAAGCGGGGAGCAGGTGGGGGAGAGAGAGAAGCAAGGATCACACAGGTGCCTCCTGTGTGTGAGGACTCACCAGGAGCTCCTGTCATCCTCTTGTTTTGTCTCCAAAGTGAAAATAGAGCCCTGTGTGTAGTTAGGCCATCAGATCTCTATTAAGTGAGTTAATGGAGGACTCTAACTGGAAACCTACGTGAATTAATGAGTTAGTGAATAAATGGCCAATTAACTAATTAGATGTGAACAGGATGGACGACTAACGAGTGGATAATTGTGAGCCAGACCACAGGCTGCTCAGACGATTTGTATTAAAGGACCAGCTTGAAGAGAAAGTCAATCAGTACTGCCTCAAGGGCCATCATGGTTAAAAGGACTTTCAAATGAGTCCACCTGTGGGCATTTGTTCCGCAGTGCATCTTGTTGAATGCTAGAAACCAATTACTGAAAGATCCTTGCTATATTTAGGGAGAAACCACCACCACATGGGGAAGCATCAAGTAGCTCAAACTCAAAGCCTAAGCAACAGGAAGCCATTATTTGTTGTTGTTGTTGTTGTTGTTTTTGTTTTTCATTGCTTGTTTTTGGAACCACAATGCCTTTGGTCCGTTTGAGGACTCTCATTCAACCCAAACAGTAAGGATGCCAGGCATGATGCAGGTGTAAGACAGAGTCAGAAACAGCTGCCATTTGACCAAGTGGGCAAAGGAAGGTACTGGAGAACCACAAAGCAGTCCTCTCTGACCAGTCCACAGGATGTCGGTGAGGGAGTCAGCACAGTGAGGGTGAACCACATCCATATTTTGCTAGCTGGGGCTTTCATTTTAATCTGTTTATAGCATATGTGATTCTCAAGCACACTTAAAGTTAAGAAGCACAGACAATGGGTTCATGTTTTAGTTATAACAACCCTCTATGGCGCGTCCCCAAACAAACAAAACAAAACCCTGAAAGATGCTGAGTGGGGAAAAGGAAAACCAGAAGAGCATTAAAACACCTCAAGAACTGCGCGCCCATCTGAAGATGAAAACCTTAAAGTTAAGCTATTTTGATCGGCAAGGTGGAGAGGTGGGTTTGGCTCCAAGGGCCAACGTTTGTGAAGCTCTTTACTCATCATCCAAAGTGCTTTTCTAAATTATAAGAGGGATATCGATGGCCCAAAGCCTGGGTTTCACCAGCGACATGTGGGCAGTAGAGCCAAACGTCAGCTAGAAAGGGTGGAGAAATTAGTGGACTTCAAAGATGGGAGGTCCCACGTGTGACAGTCTCGGGAGGCTTGGCACTAAATGAATGAAGACAGTTGTCAGGAGGGCAGAGTTGATATGAGGTTTATTGTCTTGAGATGAATGATTGTTCTACAGGATAAATAAATCCACACATCCAAGTATGTTCAAGAAAATAATTTTTTTCCTGCATAATCAAATTTAGCTTCTGACCCAAGTGGCCATTCCACCTATTATTAGGAAGCTCGATTTCACGGAGTCAATTCCATGAATCCAGGTTTGTCTGAGGTAATTTCTTCTCCCCTGAGACGTTACAAGCAAGTGTGGGGGTAAGCACTGGGTATCATGGGGGGTACTGAAAGGCATCCAGTACCATCTGTCCTGAGCATAATATGACTCTTCTATCTATAGTAGGAGCGACCACACAGCCACAGGTGCATGCAGCTAGAGATAGCTATGAGCGTGGTCAAAGACAAAACTGCAAACTGACGTAAAAGTATGAGATTGTGTGTGTGTGTGTGTGTGTGTGTGTGTGTAATTAGGCTTTAGATTTATTTATTTATTTACATTTATTTAATCTTGACTTTACAGTTCTTTTTTTTTTTTTTTTTTTGGTTTTTTGAGACAGGGTTTCTGTGTGGTCCTGGCTGTCCTGGAACTCACTCAGTAGACCAGGCTGGCCTTGAACTCAGAACTCAGAAATCCACCTGCCTCTGCCTCCCAAGTGCTGGGATTAAAGGTGTGCGCCGCCACCACCGCCCGGCTAGACTTTACAGTTCTTGAGCATGACCTTTGTAGGTAATAGCATCACAGTGTCAAATGTTGGGCACCCCTGGTACACCATGGTCAGTCATGGGTGGCCACCAGTTACCAGTTCATGCATGTGACCGCCACTGCTTCCTGCCCTGTCACCCACCTCCAAAGTCCTCATAAGTCTGACTTCTCTTTGACTTTTCCATTGCCCTTGGAGGGAAGCATGTAGCTATTTGCCCAGGCCATTCTGAACAAACAGGGAAGTCTATAGAGCATCAAGGCTATTCTCACAGACCAGACAACTATTCCTTTTTTAAAAATGTCTTTATTACATTTCTTTATTAGTGTGGGAACATGCTACAGCATGCATGTAGAAGTCAGAAGACAACATGTGGACAGTCCGTTCTCCTTTTAGCCATGTTGGTCCCAGGGGTCAGACTCTGTCATGCTTCAGATGTCTTGACCTGCTCAGTCATTTCCTGGCCTGTTAACAGTGTTTCTAATTTCTCTACCATGTGCTGATGGGACCTCTGCAGAGTGGCGAACAAATAAAACGTGTCATGTGACATGTGAGGAGGCTGCCACAGTCTACCTGGACATTCACCACTTCTTGTCTGTGCCACTCCATTAGAAGGTATGCTGTGGGGAGCTGACAGAAGGCGGCTATCATCCTTGCAGCCATCTTGAGCCATATACCCTGATAAGAGACTTGCTTACAATAGCCTACAACAGCTGAGCACACTCTGCTAACATCTTGTTTGAGATAGGCAGGATCTTCCCTTGGGTGTGTGAGACTTAAGGTCTAGTAGAGATGGGAGACTTACCTGCTGAGTGAAATTACACAAGAATGAAAACCATTGTCATTGCTGAGCTTGGATTCTCATGCACTTACAAAGGGAGGAGGAGAGATTGAGGGGGTGACTGCAGGGGGAAGACCCAAATTACAGAAAGACAGGAAAGAGCGTGGTGAGCATCCGAGAACTCTCACCAGAGAGAGACAGAGATAAAGTGACAGAGACAAGAAAGAATATGAGAATATGACCAGGGAGCAAAGTAAAGAGGAATATATTAGAGGGCAGGGCAAGACATAGCCCCCAAAGACACGCCCTCTACGACCTACTTCCTACAATGAGGCCCCAACATCACACTTCTCCAAGCCTCCAAATGCCATTATTTATGAATCCAGGAAGTGATAAATGCACTCGTTATTATTATTATTATGCTCTCGTGCCATAATTATCTCTAGAAATGCCCCTACAGATATGTCCAGAAGTGTGTGGGCACACGCACACACAAACACACACAGCACCCCCTCAGGCATTTCTTAATTCAATCATGCTGAAAAGACAAACCATGAGGATGGGCTCACAGGTAAGACTGAGAACTCATGAGACCAGGAATGACTGTAAGCCGTCTTTGTGGGTGTGAGGAGACAGAATGAAAAGGAGAAGGGAGTTTCTAGCCAGTAGTGAGCGCTCTCCTAGAATTAGAGCCAAGAAACAGAGACAGCAGAGCAGCTGTTTAGGAGTCAGTAATAGACACACACAGTTCTTCAGTCTCACTGCCCCTGAAGTAGCCAACCACAGAATTCAGGGAGTCAGAGTGGTGAGAGGAGCCACAGTGGAAATTAGCAGGGGCAGAGAGAGAGCTTGAGGACGGTAAGGAGGACAGGCTGCAGGAAAGGGGATGAGGGGAGAGAAACTTAGGACAGAGGAAGAATAGGAGCAAGCATTTGATTTATAATCTCCTTGCTGCCTGGCGTGGTGCACACACTGGCTCCACAGGCAAGAGAATCTCTGTAAGTTTCAGACCAGCATGGTCTACATTGCGAGTTCCAGGACAGCAAGACCCACACAGTGAGAGACTGCCTATAAATAAATACTCTGCTAAGGTAATTTGATTAAGGTGGGGTTCTGAGTTGAGGTTTCAGATGACACCACATACATTGTTTCTGTTTTAATTCAACCAAGCAGGACAGGTTTTCTCTCACATGGACTCTCTGGCCCTTGATCTCTGTCTACTTCCTGCTGGCTCTGTCACTACTCTAGCTATGAATAAGAAATGAGACCAATGAACGGTGGAAGGCTGTGGTCACTTCAGAGTGAATGAATGGGTTACAGCTTTTGATGGTTGAAATAGCTATCACCTTTCTGTTACAGTCTGTGAAAATTAAGTTATTTTAAATATGGTATTTGTGTGGCACCTGTTGGCTACTAGTATTTTATCTGGCACAGGAAGAGAACAAAGTTTGGTTATTTCTTTTGTAAGACTTTACTTTTGAGAGCTGGTGAGATGGCTCAATGGGTTAAGAGCACTGGCTGCTCCTTCCTCTAAAGGACCAGAGTTCAGGTCTCAGCACCCACATGAGAGCTAACAACTATCTGCAACTCCAGTTGCAGAGGATCCTTTGCCCTCTTCTGGTCTGTATAGGCTCAGCATACATGTGATGCATGGACATACACTCAGGCTAAAACCCCACACATGTAAAATAAAATTTAAAAAATTAAAGAACTTACTTTTAAGTTTTGTGTCTTTCTCTCTTAGCAATGGTGTCTAAGTCACCAAACTCAAATATTTTATAACATGCAATTAGGACAGATTGTGGTATATGGGTTTTTACAAATACAGCCATTAGGTAATACTACCAGTAGGTTCTGGTTTAACCCTTACAAATCATATTGGGAATGGGTAGGGGCTGATGGGGTACAGTTTCCTAAAACTGAGAAACCTCAGGGTCATTGTTGTCGATCTCCTGATCTACGATGTCTCTTAGCTGCCAAACCTGTACAGGAAAAGCATGTTTTAAGGGATCTATATGCATAATTATAGGTGAGGCAAGGAGAAGGTAGTCTCTGGTAAAGGAATGTGGCAGAAATAGGCCAGAATGCAGTCCTGCTGTTCACAATTCTGTGTATATAAATTCTGCATTTGCCCCCCCTCATCGATAGATAGATAGATAGATAGATAGATAGATAGATAGATAGATAGATAGATAGATAGATAGATGTGTAGATATATAGGTATATAGATCTGAGACAGGGTTTCCCTGTGTAGCCCTGTCTTTCCTGGAATTCACACTATAGACCAGGCTGGCCTGGAACTCACAGAGATCCGCCTGCCTCTGCTTCCCAAGTGTTGGGATTAAAGGCCTGAGCCACTTGACACATCCCACGTCGTAATTAAGAAAAGCCTTTTTCTTTGAAACCTCTTTCTAGCAATCATTCAAGAAATAGTCCAAAATCACATGAGCAACTCATTTAAAAAGAAATACATAGTTAAGGGTTGAGGTTTGTATGTAACCCTGCATGCAAAATATTTAGCTAGCATGTACAAAACCCTGGGTTTGGGCTCAGTACTCAAAACCTTCAGAGTTATGAAAATAATTCTTCAATAGTTCAATGTCTTCACTGAGACTCACCTAGAGGTGGAGGAGCATCCGTAGAAGAAACACGCACACAGAGGCCAAGAACTACATCCTAACGAGTCTGGTTTTCCAAAGGCAATTCCAACAACAGCTTTCCCATAAGCATGCGCCTCTGACCACCTGGCCCAGAGTCACCTCAGAAGCTTTTTACACTGAAGATTCCTAGACCCCCAAACATCTCAAACATACTGGCCTGCAAGCCAAAAGTAGAGCTCTATAATCTGCTTATTAAACACCTGTTTCTATTAGATCCTGAAGCTGGAGACCCTCTAACCCTGGCAACAGTAGCTGGTCACAAGGACCCAAACTGCCCGGAGACTTGGAATTCCATAGCTAGTTGTTTCTGCTTTGGTCTTCTCTACAATGAAGGACACTAAATTCTGAGGATTCAGGCATCTGGAAACAAATTCTGTGCTAACAAACCTTCTCAATAAATGGCTCTTCTGTCTAATTTTTAAAATCCAGTTACAAAACAAGAGTCCAGGTCTGACAGTTGGGTGGCTAGCTCAGCAGTTAAAGTACTTGTCACCCTAGCAAGAGAACCAGCATTAGGATGCAGAGCCAATGGAAACTCTGACATGAAGATAGCCAGCCTTTAAGTCCTGCCCCAGAAGGCAGACAGGAGATCCCCAGAGCTGGCTAAGGAGACCAGCCTAGAGACCTTGCCTCAAGAAATAAGGTGGAATAGTGTTTGAGGAAGACTCATAATCTCAACTGTAGGCTTCCACACAAACACACATGCACATAACCTCTCCCAACACACGTGAACATGCATGTACACCATACATATATACATGAAAAGGGGGGAAAACCCATTTTGTGTTTTCACTCTCCAGGAAGATGGAGAACTGCTCACAGTTTTATAATTAAGTCCTCATATTTGGGCAGAGGATATGGTAGTCTAGCATGCACAAGACCCTGGGAAATAAGAAAAGGCCTCACTTAATAGTTGTCTTAGTCCGCCTCCGTCCATCTGGGCTGCTCTAATGGAAAACCATAAACAATGTGGATCTCCCACAAATCTGAACACTCAGTAAGTGGAGGAGGATGAGTGTAAAAGGCTGCTTCCTTATGGTGGAAAGGATGAGGAGGCTCTTGGGCCTCTGCTGAAGGACACTGCTTCCTTTCATAGAGGGTCCTCCCTCCCTCATGACCCTGTCACTCTGCAGAGGTCCCCACCTCTGCATTTGGGAGTGGACATAGTTGCTTTCTTTTCTTCAGGTGAGATAACACCAATTCTCTGTCAAAGTACTTGTCTATTTTGGCTAAAATAAGATACAACTTTTAAAAACTGGGGTTTGTTTAAGGAATAATGCACAAATAAGAGGCTTCACTTTATCTCCCCCCCCCAAACCCCCCAATGCTTGGCCCAAGAGAGCTAAATAACTATAACCAGAAGCATAAGTTGCAAAACACTAATTTGCAATATTAACATATTTCAAACTAGAAGAAAATGTGTGCTCTGTGAAATTCAACCCTATTCCACTCTTCTCAGTGCTGGCCTCTACATCTTTAAATCCCTCCCTCCACCTCTGGCCCTCAGCTCTTCCGGCACAGCTCCTTCCTCTACTTCATCCAATGAAAATGAACCAGTGGCTGGGTGTGACTTCCCACTCAGTCCTCAAACGACTAGACCCTGTGCCTTCCTAATCACAAAATTGAAAGGGTGAAACGTACCATTATCGATTACTGCTACAGACCGTGCTGTTCACTGGTCTCTTTTTGTAATTGCATTGCTTCAGTTCTGTAACGCTGATTTTTCTAAAGTTCCTTCCACATTTAATGATCAACAGGTATCCTGCAATCTCTGTAGTGGGCCTTAAATAAAAATCCAGCTTGTCCACTGCCTTTGTGATTATCTTCTGGTCTCAAAATGAAACCAATTTTTGGCAAACTTTGGGCAACATTCTCTGTGATTTTGACTTATGTGGTTTGTGGAGAGCCAGGCTGATCTGGGACTTCCCCTGAGGTCCTGGTGTATGAAAAGGGAACTTTATTCCTTCTCTAAACTCAGGTACATACTTAGCAAAGCCAGTAACAGACTGAGGCCAGGACCTTCAGAGAACTGACGTTTCAGATTCTGGAAACTCATTTTTTCTCCTTGAAGAGCTGTGGTTGAGTCTTGAGGCTACTAAGCGCTTGTTCTGTGACACACTTGAGATACCCTGCATCTCCCTTGTATAACGTCGAATGGCTTCCTGTTGACTTTGTTCCATTCTATAGCTTTTTGATGACTCTGTCCTAACCCTGCTGTCACCCACCACACCGTGCAAACAGTATATAAGGTGCTGTATTTACCTTGCTTGGCATTAGACATAGCTTATGCAAGACCCCTTGACCACAGCATCTCGATATTCTCTTCCTCTCCCTCTCCTCTTTCCTCTGTCTCCCTCTCTGTCTCTGCCTCTGCCTGCCCCGCCCCCCCATCTGTTAAGTCTCTCTCAGGAACCTGTAACTGAAGAATAGCCTGCTGGCCCAGATGCGTGTACAGGTGGTGTAGTCAGACTTGCAGACTCGTACTGGCTTCACCTCCCAGCAGCATGGTCCCAGGAGGCATGTCACATAATGCCCATGTGCCTTTTTTCCATCTTCTGATAAACTACTACCTACCATGGATTCCAGGACTAGCAGTGTGACAGATAGGATTAAATAAATAAAATGTTTGTTTTATCCATGTATACAAGTGTCTGCCTGGATGTAAGTTTGTGTACCATGTGTATGAAGTACCCATGGAAGCCAGAAGAGGGCACTGCATCCCAGTGGCTATGCTGTGATTGCTAAACAGGGAGCCTGAGTCCTCCACAAGAACAGAAAGTGCTCGTAATTTATGAGGCAGCTCTCCAGCCCCAGATCAGAAACTTTTAAAGGTCCCTCCTTCTACGACATTCCCAAAGAATTAATAAAGACTAGCTTAAAAGGAAAGAAGTTTGAAAAATAACAAAAGGTTTTCTTGCACCTCTGGGAATGAAGTGCTGCAAAAGTAATTACTTATGGTGTCCTGTACTCAACAGAAACTGGGAGGGTTTCCCAAGGAAAAGGAAACACTGAATCAAAACCACAACAATGGGCAGTAAGCAAGCAGAGCAGAGACCAAGGAAAAGCTGATCTAAGAACTGTGGAGAGATCCAATTAGGAGAGGAGGGAGGGGAGGGGAGGGGAGGAAAGGGGAGGGAAGGGAGGGGAGGGAAGGGGAGGAGAGAGGAGGGAGAGGAGGGGAAGAAAGGGAGGGGAGGAAGGGGAGGGAAAGAAAGGGAGGGGAGGGGAGGGGAAGAAAGGGAGGGGAGGAAGGGGAGGGGAGGAAGGGAAGGGAGGGGAGGGGAGGGGAAGGGAGGAGAAGGGAGGGGAGGGGAGGAGGGAGAGGGGAAGGGAGGGGAGGAGAAGGGCGGGGAGGGGAGGAAGGAGAGGGGAAGGGAGGGGGGAAGGGGAAGCGGGAGAGAAAAGGAGAAAAGAAGAGAAGGGAAAGAGGAAAGGAGAGGAGAGAGAGGGAAGGGGAGAAAAGGAGAGGGGAAGGAAAACGAGGAGGGGGGGTGACAAACCAATAGTCTTTCTGGTGTAAAGTAAACACAAACATCAAGTATTTCTAATGGGGAACATCAAAAAAGACCCCAGCATTCAGGGCAAAAAAAACTTGAGCTCCCATAGAAATCCCCAGTAAGAAGACCAACCACCAGAGTGAAGGCTATAGACCACTGTGGCTGACTTGCTGAATTTCAGCTATTGCAATAAGACAGGGGATGTAAAATACCTCTGCTTGAATCTTTTAATGAAATATAGAAAAATGATCAAAGAAGAATATCAAAAATGTCTCATTACTAAAGCTCTCAAAATAAAAACAAAAATTTAAATATAAATTAAATTTTTATTTTATATTATTTTAATGTTATTTTATATTATACTCTACTTTAAAATATAAAAATACATAAAATGTAAATTAAAACCTAAGTGGACAGAACTATGACCCTGCTGGACCTGGCCCCTCCCTCTAGTGCCACAAGTTCTGGGCTCCACAAGATTTTACAGGAAGCCCACACCTGACTTGTCTCATTTCCTGTGGTCGCCCAGACTGCACAATTGGTTGGAATCCTCTGCTTACTTTATTAATGTTAATATCAGGGAAAAAAAGAATAAATCCACCAAAGAATAAAACAAAATGAAATTCTGTAAAACAGCCCCAAGGAGACAGTCTACATTCTCACTTCCTCTCCAAAGCAATTAAATCCTAATTACACAGACCTAGAAACATCACAGGGAGACTTGTTCTATCGCTGTAGACTACGACCATGGGAATAAATCATATTTGTAAACCTAAGAAAATACATGGAAAGAATAACAGAGTTATTCACTGACAGCATATACATATAGATAACTTCATTGGTAATTCAATATTTTGTTACACACCAGAGACAAATTAAATCTTTTGATTGGTTCCTATCAAATTGCAAACAAGATGATTTTCTAGATATATGGTGTTTTTTAAAAGACAGGGTATTTCATTTTTTAATACAATACACAAAGTATCTTTTTGCTGTTAGTGGAAGGAAACAGTTGAAGCTTACAAAGACAATATATTCAGTTACCTATGTCTAACTGTGTATACTTACCAAGGGAAGCAATACACTAATTACACTGCAGGAAACTCAGAGAAACCAGACATCTAAAACCTTTAACAACGGGGTGAGCAACTTCTGAAGCTTTAGCAAAATTCACATCACTTAAAATTACATTTAACATAAACAATTCATTTTCAATGCCTGTTTGGGGCACTGCCTTCTCTCAAAGGCTGAAGCTAACATGGACACTTAACTGTCTGGTAACGAGGCTTCCCGGTTTGCTTTCTACCACTGTGATGACAACCATGACCAAAAGCAACCTGGGAGAAAAGGCTTATGACACCTTACAACTTAGTCTTCTTTCTCTGACTATCAGCAACGGCTGGAAATCCCTGAAAAGAGCCACCAGCAACAGCACCCCAAACATGAGTATAAATTCCCCTCAGCTCTCTGGCAACACACAATAAGTGATTCTAGGGCTAATCAGTGGCTGACGTCACAAAATACCAAGCAGAGTTTTCAGCAGCTTCAGACTCATGGGGCTCCTGAGTCCAAAGTTCAAATCCTGCAAAGGATATATTCATGTGACAAATACTTTGTGTTCCAGTAAAAGTGGATACTTCAAAAACAACATTTTTAAAAGTGACAACAGGGTGTGGTGGCACACACCTTTAATCCCAGAGCTGGACACAGGTGGATCTCTCAGTTTCAGGCTAGCCTGGTCTACGTAGCAAGTTCCAGGACAGCATTTTTGTATATGTATATATATATATATATATAGAGAGAGAGAGAGAGAGAGAGAGAGGGACCCTGTTTCAACCCCCACCCCTCCAACTACATAGAGACAAATGGTTAGAGACGGTAACAAAGGGGCCATTTCAATGAAGATGGAAACCCATGGAAAGGATCGAGGAGAAATCAGAACTAAAAACTGGTGCTTCCAAATTAAGTCATTGGAGAAAATCAAAAGCAGATCAAATACAAGAAAAGGAAAGATCATAAACTTGAAATCAAAAGGCACTCTGAGGCAATGGAAGAAGTATTATCAAAGAAAACAAAATATGACCCATGAGACAGTGCAAAGTAATTAGCAGACATAACTGAAGTTCCAGAGACAGAAGCAAGCGAGGACAGTGCAGGATGCATCACAGGCCAGAAAAGCTGCCACACCAGACATGGATCAAACTGCTGAACAACAACAAAGGCAGTCAGGGGGAGACTGGAAGCACTCCTGGTAGAGCATGTGCTTAGTGTATGCAAGGCTGTGGTTCCAGACAGACAGACAGACAGGCAGACAGACAGACAGACAGACAGACAGACAGACAGACAGACAGACAGAAATATAGCACAAAGAAAAAAGATTACAATACACAAGGGACTGGAGGGACAAATTCTAATTTCCTACCAGAGACAACGCAGGCTGGCGAGGACAGGATGGGAAGTCTTGCAAGTGTTGACAGAAAGAGGAAAAGAAGCTGTCTAACTAGAATTCTAAGTCTTGCAAAAAACAATTTCATTCAGAAATGAAGGTTTTTTTTTTCAGACAAATAAAATATGACAGAACGGATCTGCAACAGTGCTGAGCTTCAAAGGAAAGTCAGTATTAATTCCTTCAGACTGAAAAAGAACCATGTGAGATCTACTCCCAACGGCTTTCACAAAGGAATAAAGAGCAGTGGATACGGTTTACTCGAGTAAACACAGGACTGTTGGAAACAGGAATAGTTAGGCTAGGTGGCAGTCTATAGTCCCACCTACTTGGGAAACTGAGACAAGAGGACAGAAGGTTCAAGACCTGCCTGGGCTACACAGTAAATCCCAAGTTCAGCATGGGCAACTTGCCAACTATAACAAAGGACTGGGTATAAACCATTCACTCGTGAAGCCTTTTCCAGCCTAATGATGTGTTACGGCACATGCAGCCCCAGATTATTACAGATGGCATAAATTATTAAATGCCAGAGCAAACCCAGCCTGCCCCAGAGCTAAGGGCCTTTAACAGTGTGCACTGTGACTGGCTGTGTCCCTGCCTGATTACATCCTGAAGGTGCAAGGCTGACACTGCATTTTGTCACTCCGTGACTACACTGAGAAACCCATGAGGCTGTAAAGGCCTACCCTTTCACCTTCTCTGAGGAAAGCTGCCACAGATAGATCCTTCTCTGTCATCTCATGCCCTCTGGTACATGGGTCACAACTGACTGGCATCTCTACCACCCAGTTAAGAGCATCACTTGGTGTAAAAAAAACCCATAGCTATTTCTCAAGTCCTTGAGGAAGCTGTGTCTTTGATGGGTGCTTACTTATTTATCCACAATCTTTCAGTGAGCTTCCAGCATTTACGACAGTGGGAGTATGCTTTTGTTTCTTGCAACTGAAAGGAGCCTGCTTGAACGCCTCTTAAAAATTCAGACCTGTAATACACAGCACAGTAGAATGAATAATTCAGACATTTAAAAATATCACATAAAAGGGATTATATAACCTCAAGTCTGGGCTTTGACATTTACATTAACACAGAGAATAAGAAAAATGTGCAATGAAAATTACTACATAGTCACTCAAAAGATAAATGAAAATGTGAATAGTTTAACACCCACAGAGTTCTTTCCAAGCCATTTAAAAAGGAAGCCTTCTTCAAACTGTAATTTAATTCAAGAATGAAGGGTAAGAAAGGCATTAGTAACTACATTTATTTTCCAAAGCTACCCTGAGAAAAATAAAAGTAACTTTCAGTATAAAAAGTTTGTTTTTAAGGCATTTTCTCAAGAGATAGGTAGATATATAAGTAGACAGATAAACAGAAAGAGGTACCAGTCTTTCACTATACCTAAGGTAGGTTGAGAAGACAGTATTCATTATACCTAATTAAAATTGACACAAGGGAATGTGGGTTCCCTTCAGCTGTCAAGTGAACCACAAGGTTAGCCTGATCCAACTCAGTGATCTGGGGAAACACAAGCTTTTTGTTTGTATTTGTTTGTAATGATAAGCATTGCTGCAAACACTGCATTTGCTACGTACTCACCCTTGTCTCTGTGAAATGATACAACTTTTATAAGTGCTCTGTGTAGATTACAAATAGATTACAACTCAGGTGCACTGTGTTTCAGCTGTAATCCAAGCTCTGGTGTTGTATCCTGGCAGCTCTAACCCCTTATCAGACAGAGCTAAAGTCAGACAAAGGTAACAACTGCTTTCAGTAGCTAACAGGCCAATAACAATACTTTTATCCAAGTATTTTGGTCTTAACATATTACATACCTAAGATACATATTTTCAACCATCATTTGGAAATTACCTCTTCCACCCAGACTTTAAGCCTTAATAATTAACTATACGCCAGGCTGAACTAGCCACACACCACAGAGGCCGTGTGCTGGCAGCATTCTAGCACAGTTAAAGCCATCTCCACGTAAACTCCTGGGGTGAGAAGTTGAAGCAGCAGCACAAGCATGACTATAGGCATCCTTCCTGTGATTTACAAAAGTTCTGTGTCAAAGACACGCTTCAGAATCTACAGGACTGCTCCTATGGGCCTATTAGACAGTAAATAAGCATTAAACAATGTATTAATAATCTTATGTGTACACATGGACACACGGACACACACACACACACACACACACACACACACACACACACAGGTAACTATGTTTTCATACACAGTAGACCAATGGGAACTTTAAAGCAAACACTAAAGAGGGTAACAAGTGAGGCTGGGCAGTACATTATCTATAATCCCAGCAGTGGGGAGGCCGAGGCAGTACTCATATGGAGAGTTCAAGGCCAGCTTAGCACACACAGCCAGATCCTGTCTAAATCAATGAGTAAACAAGGGACATCATCGAGCACAAAAGCGGTGGTAACTTCCTACGTTTTCAGTCAAGGTACTGACCATGAAAATTTCACACATTAAAAGATTAAACAAGGAAGGAAGAGGAGGAGCTAGGAGAGAGACGGAGAACGAGAGAGGGGAGATGGAGGCTGATGTTCGCTTCTCTGTAGCAGTCAGAGGTAGTTGGTATATCTAGATTGGGTATTGGGTTACACCTCTGATTGTAAAGGCATCTTGTTATTGATCATTACTAAATATATAAGCCTTTGGATAAAAAAAAAAAAGATTAAACAAGAGGGCAAATCTTTATTGCACTTAACCATAAAACACTTTTTAGTCAACAAAAACCACAGTCAAATCCATTGCTAGGTGATAGGTACAAGTCATTTATATATAAACAGTATTTTAAAACAATGTTTTAAAAACAGAATCATAAACATTTCAGTACTGCATTATGGTGATAGCACAAAAGCTTTCAGAAAAAAGTATTAACCCACAAATATATAATTCTTTCTATTACATTTTAAAGGTAATAGAAACTTTATCTCCACTCATACAGACCTTTAACAATTTTAACAAATTTAACACATTTACAATGTATTTTGTTACAAATTACAATGTAATTTGTTAAAATTGCAATTTTAACAAAAATGTTAAAATTAAGCTTCAGAGGAAACCTTTACTCCAACTCCTGGCCTATGAGAGGCTTTCCCATTTCACAGACATGATCTTGTTCTCAGACTTAGTCTTCACTGGCTATTTCCTGCTTAGAACACAAACTAACACCATTTCTTCTGTTGGAAAGCTCAGAATTTAAAACTCCACCAGCCTCCTGGTTCAGCGTTTTCTCTTCCTCTTGGGCGCAGTAAACTCTGTGGATACAAGGTTAAGAAGTCCTTGGATTCTTTTTAAAAAATTGACATCTAAATGACAGGCTCAAGTAATTATACACATTTCACCTGCATATGTGTTAAACAGTCTAACCCAACCAACAACGTCCCACAGCCAAGACCAAGAAGGAAACAGTAAGGGAGATAAATAACTAACACACACACACACACACACACACACACACACACCATGCATGCACAGACACTAAAATGTATAATATATATTAAAATGTAAAGATAAATACACACACACACACACACACGTATAAAATGACACAATGAAGTCACTACATGGTTCAGGTTGGCCTGGAACTTGCTATGTGACCCAGTTAGGCCTCAGATTTGTAATTCTCCTGTTTCAGCTTCTTGAACGATGGGATTAAAGGTTTGTTTGTTTATTGAGACTAGATCTCAGAGTATTGTCCTCAAAGTGGATCCTCCAAGTGCTGAAATTATAAGTATGTGCCACCATGCCTAGTGACACAAGTATTCCAATCTTACTGAGATGCCAATGAGACAGGAGATCTCAGTCACCCTGAATCCTACTTCATAATTACTAAGTTGCTTGAAATTCCATATGCTGTCCATACAGTTAGCACAACCCGAGGGCACCAAACTGAGTTGTCTAGGCTTGTGCAAAGAGAAAGGGAAGAGTCTGAGCCCATGACAGTGAAACCTGGAAACACAACACATATGCGAGTATTCTGTATCTTTCTGGCTCTCATAGCTAAATGCCATAGCTATCACACAGATAACCATCATTAAATTCTCAGAAACAAAAACCTTAGAAAGACATGATAGAGAAATAGTCCTCATCAATGAAAAGTAAAAAGAAAATGGGAGTGGGGTGTCAGGAAGAAAAGGAAAACAGATTCCTAGAAGAGAAGCATCCAGGACAGAGAGCTCAGCAGGGCAGAGGCCTGTCAGCAGCTTCTCGGGCGGTGACACCAGCAGAGTCAGGCGTCCACACGCTACCTGGATGCATCATTGCTTGTTGGCTGTGGAGTGAGTCCACAGTTACCAGTTTAACACTGACAAAGCTCCAACAGGCTAAAGACAAGGGTTGGAAGAATGAGTCACCTGTCGTGGGGAGGGCACAGCCCAAGTCCTGCTAGAGCTAACAAGATGCATGTGTACCTGCTTTGCTGAAGCCATCCATCTCCTCCTCTTCCTCTCCCTCCTCCTCCTCTGTAATAACAGGCATACTCAGGCACAGAGACTTCTCCTCCTTATGTTCATTCGAAACACCACCTAGGAATATTTAGAGATAGTGAGAAGCGACTGTATACAGAAACAAGGAATATTGATCTTAGATGTTTCAACACTGAAACTATAGTCACATAATTATGCATCTAGACCAGAAATCCTTTAAATGTTTACTTTCTAATTAGCTTACCAAGTAACAGGTGTCCCCATGACTGTCTCAGCCTTAAATGATTCCTCTCTCCATCTGTCTAATCTTTTCTTAAGCATTAAGATTCTTGTGTCACTGAGCGTGGTTGCATACAGCTATAACCTCAGCGCTCAGAGGATATCCACCTTGAGGACAGCCTGGGCTACCGTGAGATCCAACATTACTTAATTAATTAATTAAAATACAGGCAGGCAGACAAACAGACTGACCGACCAACCAACCACAGCACTCAAGAAGCTGAAACAAGACGATTACAAGTCTAAGATCTGACTGGGCCACAAAGTTCCGGGCCAATCTGAAATATGTGTTGAAACCCTGTACCTACAAAAACAAAACAAAACAACGAACAAAAACAACAACAAAACCCTCTGCTATGAATATTATTCTTTTACAAGGCAAAATAGAGAGAATGAGAAGATACAAAATTTGTGAGAGACACCTTATTTGATCTTTATTACATAAAACAGGGTACCTAGGGGGACTTAATCATGTGTGTTATTTCAACTTTATAAAGTTGAACAGCTTCCCATTTTATTACTTTGAATACAGACACCTTTTCTTTAGCTATACAAGACACATGCTCACATTCTTCTTTAGTCCTATCTGCCAGTGAATTTTCATGTTCAAAAATGCTGGAGTTGAGCTGGGATGGAGCTCAGTCAGCAGAGTGTTAACCTAACATGCACAGGTCCTGTGTTCAACACCCAGCACCATGAACCAGGCATGGAGACCCACAATCCATTGTCCCCAACACTAGTGAGGTGGAGGCAGGAGGACTGGAAGGTCTCTCCTGACTATACATATACAGAGGAAGTTCAAGGACAGACAGACATTATAGGAATTGAATCTGGCCACACAGATTGGGCAAACGTTCCCCCACATGAAATCTACAACCTGCCACCCATACTTGCCCAGCATTTACCCAGCATCCTCCTGCCATATGTTGAGATGCTCAGCATGCTTGTCTCCTCCCATCAGCCTCTGAGCACATCTGCATGTCAGGTGCCCTCTAGTGTCTGCCTACAAGCAAGGCTGTAACTCACCATCCTAACCAGAGCCGTCGCAGCAGCCCACTTTAGTCTGTTACTCCTACCTACCACATTGTCCCTGGGTTTCAAGGAAAACTCTAGTCACGTCACTTTTTTGCTCAAATTTTTCATACACTTCACCTCTGCTACCGAATTAAGCCTAGGCTGCTGAGTCCACTCTTGAAGTTTGCTGTGATACAATCCTCATCATGTTTTTCCAAAATCACTAAAAGTTAACATTGTTTACACGTGAACTAACATGGGCCTCACTCTACACGCCCCAAACACTGCCCTTTTCAAGTCCTCTGCTGTGTGTCTGCCACCATGTGGATGCTGGGAACTGAACTTCAAGCCTTCAAAAGAGCCAGTAATCCTAAACACGGAGCCATCTCTCCAGCCCCTCTACTTGTTTTTGTTTGTTTGTTTGTTTGTTTAATAAGTGCAAAATACTTCTTACACACATCCAACATGTACGTATGTAGTGGGTGATGTGGTGCTGCTTGTATGTAATGCTAAACATTGGCCCTAAGGCCTGATTACCCGCAGAGACCAGCGAGTCTGCAAGTGACCTTCCCCACAGGCTGTTCATGACTGGTGAGTATCAACGCCTACAGCCTATGGCAGAATTGAGACAGGCAGAGCTTGGGGTGCCCAGGCTTTGGGTCAGAGGAGAACCATGAGGAGAGGGAGGAAGGTAGAGAAGACACCATGGGATAAGAATCTTAAAATAATGGCCATGTAGGCTGGCTAAGTGGGTCACCTCAATGGTCTGTTTTATTTCCAACCAATATGAAGGCAATCTGGAGGAAGGAGAAAGGGTAGTCTTAAATGACGTTAACACAATTTTATACCCACAGCCAAACAACACCTCCACTTGCATATATAGTAAAATGATTCAAATGTGTCCGAGACAAGGAAGTGATGCTTAAAGTTACAAAAAACACAAAAAGCATAAATCATAAAATAAAAAACGGTAAATTGCACTTCTTCAAAATTACAATTCTTAAGGCAATGTGATGGTGAGTGCATGTGGTACCGGCACTTGGGAGGTGGAGGCAGGGGCTCAGGGGTCCTAAGGCATCTGTATCTACATAAAGCCAAGGTAAGCTTGGGCTGCCTGAGTCCGTCTTCACAAAAACAAAATAAATCATGACAAACAAAGTTAAATTAGTATCTTTTTTTCCTCCTTGAGACAGGATCTCACTATGTAGCCCTGTTTGGCCTGGAACTCAGAAACCTTTGTACCTTTGATTCCTTAGCGCTGTACAGATTAATGGCATGCACTGTCATGTCCACTAAAATTCTTATTTTTGTAAGAACTGTTATAAAAAAATGAGAAATTGAGCTACATTCTGAAAAAGTATATGCAAAATGAAATCCTGATTACTGATAAATCTCTTATCCAAAATATGTAACTCTCACCATTTAATAGGAGTACCCACTCAACTGGAAAAAATTGATCAGGGGCTAGAATGGGCTGCTCTTCCAGTGTCCAGTCAGTTCCCAGAACCCACATGAAGGTTCACAACCATCCTTAAGTCCAGAAACCTAATGCCCTCTCCGGCCTTCGAAAACACACGTGGAAGGCAAAATACCCATGTACATAAAATAGAAAATCTTTTTTCTATTAAAATTAAAAAATATGTGGGGTGGGGGACTCATAAGAACACACCTGAATAGTTGTTAAGGAAAAGTCAACTGGGACCAAACTGACCCTGAATTATACCCTGCATGGTTATAAAAAGAAACAAACACTGTAATAGCCAAAGCTGCTAACTCTGAAACCAAGTGAAAACTGGCCATTTCTGGTGGGAATTGGAATGGTAGTGTTGTGTAACAGTTTCTGTGAGACTGAAACATCTTATCCTGCAGGGAAGCTCTTCTAACAGGAAGGTGACAACTCAAAAACAGCTTCAGGAAGGCCCTGAAACAGACCAGATTCACTAGACTCTTCCCTGCCAGAGTGAGCAATAAAAGCTGAGAGTCTCTCTCAGAGGAAGGGAAGCCAAGCTTCAAAGAAGACACTCAGAAAAACTGAACTGCCAAGACTCAGAGACTAGACCAGCCACCTAGAAGCAGAAACCAGCTGGGCTGTCTGGAGGACATTTAGGCCAGTGTCACTTGAAAGGGACACTCTCCAACCTGTTAAGCTGATCGAAGGTTTGTGAGCTGTCACCCATGCTGGGGCGGGCTTTGGTGATGCAGCTGCCTTTGAGTTATTTTTGTTCCTACAAAGAACCCCAATAAAACTCACTGGCTGACCAAGTTGGGCTTTGGTATCCATACTTTTTGGTCTGTCACTGGATCCCTGTCATCTGGGGTGAATAGATGTGTATGCTGTTGTCTACCCAGGAAAAGTTTTGTCGTATAACATACAGTTACTTTAGAAAAGCAGCAGTTTTGTATTGACCCCAAGACGTGGGGTTTCTCAATCACATGACTTAGGTTTATAGAGAAGTTTTACATAAAAACTGTAATGGCTTTTTTCACAACTGCAGAAAATGCCAACAGCCTAAATATCTTTTGGTTAGTGACTGGATAAACAGTGGAACATCAGACAGTGAAATGCTACGGGCAGTGCAGGAACTGGTCATAGATGAGTAACAATATAGCTGACTCTCACATTTGCCTGTTTCCAAAAGTGGAATAAAATTTTGCCTATTTCTCTGAAGCAGAGAGAAAGAAAAAGAAGTCTGCCAAGCAGAGTCAAGGCAGGTCTCAGCCTGTTGGCAAATTTCCTGGCCTACCAAGGCATGGAACAAAAAGAGGAGGTGCATCTGAGGCTCATGTCAAAGGGCTGAAGATTTATTGACTTTGGAGGAACGAACAGGGAGGCCTCTGGATGAAAACAGATATGTTATGTGCGTATTTCAGTAATTGTTTCTGTTAGCTTGTGGCTTTGCTTCCCACAGTAATGTGAAATATAAGAAGGCTATGAGAAATACACTCGCTGCTGGCGTGGTATTGACCTGCTGCCTTTCCATATCTGTCTCTGACATCTTTTTTCTATCTTTCCTATAATCATCCTCACTCCCTGCTTGGAGGACTGTTTGACTTTGAACCAGTGGGACTGGTACATACATGCATTAACTAAGTCCTGGTACACACATGCATTAACTAAGTCAAAGTCCAAATCCAAAGGTTACATATGCTAGGCATGGCAGTACGTGCCTTTGACGCCAGCACTCCAAAGACAGAAGAAGGTGATCCCTATGACAGGACTACATACTGTGACCTGTCTCAACAACAACAACAACAACAAAAGTTACATATTGTATAATTCTGTTCATATGGCTTTCTGGAAAAGGCACCTCTATTGGAACAGAAAACATGAGTGGTCACTCAGGAACCAGAGGCAAGAGAAGATGCAGACTGCCAAGAGGCACAAGCAAAACTACTGCTTTACTCTAGCGGTTGGGTCTTCTGGCACCATGTTCAATAGGATCAATGGACTTCCTTGCTTCATTCTCGGTCTTGGGGGAGGCTTGTTTTACAATGTAGTACAGTGTTAGTCTTGTGTCTGCACAAATCCATCAGGTCCCATTTCCAACACTGTTCCCACCATGAGCAGATACTAGACTTGCCAGTATCTTCTACTGAGAGGTTTTCTCTTTTAATCAGCTAATGTGAATTACACTGGCTTATTTCTTGTATCACTGGGATGAAATAGGTTGCTGGATTTGATGTGCTCTATCTAGGGAGGAATTCTGTGTGTCTGCTCATAAAGATACTGGACTTTGGTTTATTTCTTACAGTAACAACAAGCTAAAAAGTGTCCTATTTTCTCAAAGAATTTGTACAGAAACATCACTCTTTTCTTCAACATCTACAAGCTGGGTGCCAGGGCACTTGACTAATCCTGGCACACAGAGACTGAAGCAGACTTCAAGGCCTCCTGAGCTGCATGCACAGCTAGAGCCTGTCTCAAAGAGCTGAAGCCATAGACACAAGCAAGTATATGCAAGACCAATCAATCCCCGGGACTGGAAAAAACAAGTTCACAGAAATTTCCAGTACAGCATCTGGAAGTTGCATCCCCTTACTAGATAAAAGACTATTCTGATTTTCTCTCTTATGTCTTATGAGAAATTTATAGTCTGTTTAGTTATTTAACTTTCTAGACTAATAAAATTTCCCAGAATCTCCTTATGGAGCTTTTCAGCTCTGACTTCTGTAATAGGATCCCTCCTTCACTAAAACGTTTGCTTGGGTTTTTGTTGTTGTTGTTTTGTTTTTGTCCAGGTGATTCTAGAATACATTTTACATATAAAAGCGGCCACTCACAGTAAGTTATGAAAAGTGTGTAGTTTCTCTGATAATGTACAAGTTCATTTTCCACTCACACCAACTAGTCCTGCACAAGCAGTGTTCTAGCGTATCATGGCAAACGTCAGGCTCTCAGTACATCTCTCGGTTCTTAAAAAATTAAAGGAGCATCTATGCCTTTTTTCCAGGACAGGGTTATATGGTTGTCTGTGGTAAGCCTGGGCCATCACCTGCTTAGAAGTACACGTCTACTGCAATATATCCCTCTATTCTCTACAGCTACTTTCACATACTGGTAGCTGGGTAACTAAGCTGTGAAAAAAAAAAAAAAACCAAACCCTGTCTGTACGGCTTGAGCTAGAGAGGTGGTCTAGTGGTTAAGAGCACTGGCTATTCTTCCAGAGGATCAGGGTTCAATTCCTAACAATCAGATGGCACTTCACAGCTGTCCGTAACTCCAGTTCCAGAAGATCTGAACCCTCACACAGACATACATACAGGCAAAACACCAATGCACAGGAAATTAAAATAAATTTTTTTAAACATTAAAAAAAACTGTATGACTCGTTGCGTCTGCAAAGCTCTTAAATATCAGCTATTTGGACCTTTTACAGAAAGTCTGATGACCCCCCCCAATCTAGAGAACATTTTATATCAAGGTTGGATATTAGGTACCATCAAGTACCTTCTCTAATAATTATTACAGTTAATATATATTTTCTCCTTTGGCCAAATAAAAGATAAATTATATTAATAGGCCCAGGGAATTACACTGTGACTGCACCCAGGGACAACTGGACTCAGGAAGTTTTCAGCTTGGAGGCTGTTTTGTACTGTAGAGCTTTTTTTTTTTTTTTTTTTTGGTTCTTTTGTTTTTGTTTTTAACAATGCCCAAATTTGTCCTAACAGTTGTCTTCCCAGTACCCACCAGCTTCTGAGCAGCAAGCTTTCCTTGTGAAGCACTTCTTGCCTGCCCTTAACAACAGGCTTCTTCCTCTGAATTCTCATATCGGACATATACTTCAATTTTCCCTCCCCAGCCTCAATACAGGAAAAAAAAAATGCTCAGAGTCTGTAAGTTTTCTTCTCAAACCCCTAAACTCTGTATCTGAGTGGCAAGTGGTGGTGTGCTGCAGGCCTTTAACTTGCTGCCTCCATGGGCCATCTTGTCTTGTTTTTCTTTTCTTTTTTAAATCCTAAACCTCTCTGGTATGTTCCTTCCAGAAAACAGACTCCCGCTGTCCTAGGGAGGTGGTGCATGGCCCAGCTCTGAGGCTGGGTGCATGTTGTTGTTTTAAGACAGGGTCCCTCTACATAACCCTGGCTATATACACTATACATAGACCAGGCTGGCCTTGGATGCCCAGAGCATTCCAGAGGTAGCCAGGAGTGTTCTAGTAAAGTCACTAAGTACCTGCTAATGTTTCTGTTGTTTTCTGCCATTAACCTGTCCCAACTTCAGGAATGCTGAGTATCTGTGCAATTCTTGAAAAATCAAATCATTAAAATACACAGTTGTTTAAGCATCAAATAATGAGGTCATCTCACAGACACTCTCTTACAAATGAAAATCAGGGGTAGTTTGATGAATTTAACTGAGGCAGAGAAAGTTTTTAGAATGCATTATTTATTGGCCTTTCCTAGATATAAGTTTAATTCACATACATTGTTACTAATAAAGTTATACTGACTAATGAATTTGATATAATCTCTAGGGTCTCTCTCAGCAACAAGAGCAAAAGAAGCTAAGAAATTGTGCTCGTTTTTAATATTAAATTCCATGATTTTCCCAAACAAGTCTTTCTCTTGTTGTGGGACAGGATCTTACTATGTAGCTCAAGCTGGCCTTAAATTGGCAATCTTGCAGCCTCCAGAGTGCTGGGATTACAGATATCCCCCAGCCAACCCAGCTCTAGTCCATCCTAGAAATAAGGACCTACTCTCCAGCACCAGGTCTTTTAAAACCAAAGTACCTTTACTCCTGGAAGACCTCTTCCTTCCGGCTGGTTCTGCTGCTTCTGCTGGTTCTCTGGTTCTCTTTCTCTTAGCTGCTTTGCCTTGCACTTGTCCAGACCCAGAATCAGAGTCAGGAGAGTCAAGCTTGGACTGCCGATGCCTCCTGGACTTGGACACCTTCAGAACATAAACCCAGTTACTCACAGTGAAGAAAAAATGGTCCGAGGGCAGAGCACAGGAGTGAGGAGAGCAGGCACCTGACACTGACCGGGCCCTTTACCACACAGGCTTGGACTACACGTAACTGGACAACCAGACTCCTGCAACTGCCTCACCACCAGCTCACGCTGGCTTAAAAGGCCGCTGCTGTCATGGAGAATGATAATGAATCACACACAGAGAGTCAGAAGTCAGGTCTCACTCAGAAATGTTTCCTCCAGGTACTGCCCATGGTATGACCACACGTGACCTAGACTGGTCAATATGGGTTTCATATCCCTACAACACTGTGACTATTCACTGTGTTTTAGAACTATAACTACCAGGAAGGAAACACCAGCTTTGAACCTAATGCCAGAATCAGGAACAGTACTGAAGAGACAGGAAAAGTGAGGAAGAAGATCCAGTCCTAACAGTACCTAAGACCAGCAAGCCAAGGGTTTTGTTGTCATTGTTGTTTTGAGACAGGGTCCCTCTACATAACCCTGGCTATATACACTATATAGACCAGGCTGGTCTTGGATGCCCAGAGCATTCCAGAGCACTGGGATTAAAGGCATGCACCACACCTCCCCCCCCCCACCCCCCCATACCTCCACCCCCCCACTCCTACCCCCCAGACATTTTAATTGAATCAGCTCACAAATTCCTTCACTTGCTTAATCAAGTGTTTTCAGTTACTGGTAAGTGCATTTTTGGTATCAATGAGTCTCCAAAAGCAATTCTGTAAGATACCAGCTGGACCTCAAGAGGGAAAAAAACTACAGCCCTGCAATGATACACTACAACTGGTGGGGTATAATGTAATTAGATTTTCAGAGTTAAGTGATGTCATAAGATATACATCAGACATTATTCGGCAACAAATTCTCTTCACATATAAAGAGAATTCTGGCTAAAAGGAACTGGATACGACCCACTTATCTTCTCTGGTGTGCCTTCAACTCACCCATTTACTGTGATAGTCCTATAGCGATCATGTACAGATAACCAACCAAGAGTCATCCCAAACATCAGTTATTAATTTCTATTTCTACAGTTGGAAAATGATAGCTTGCTTTCCTATAATATAGATTCACAGAAAAAAAAAAATCTAAGAAAAACATAAAATTAAGAATGTATTTATCAGTACTCACTTCCTCCCAATACTCTAGTAAAATAAAAAAGAACCCAGAAAAAAGCAAAAACAGACATACACTGGAAACAACACAATTATAATTTTGCATAGGAAAGTGGGTAACAGGCGACTTAACAGAAGAAAGGTTAAAAAAACGAATGGCCACACAAGGACACTCATTACAAGACAGCCAACCTCACTAGGAACTGCACTAGAACCACAGGGAGACACAGTGAAACGCGACACAGGGAACTGTGTCCTGCCCCCAGCCTCAGAGCTGGGCCATGCACCACTTCCCTAGGACAACGAGAGTCTATTCTCTGGAAAGAACATACTAGAGAGGTTTAGGATTTAAAAAAGAAAAGAGAAAAGCAAATAAAAACAAAACAAGCAGGGCGGTGGTGGCGCACGCCTTTAATCCCAGCACTTGGGAGGCAGAGGCAGGCGGAGGATTTCTGAGTTCCGAGGCCAGCCTTGTCTACAGAGACATCCAAGGAGCTCCAACCTTCTAGAACAAAGCCAAAAGAACAAAAAACAGAGACCAAAATAAAAAGAGAAAAGGATTAAAAAAAAAATAAGAAGAAACATCAAAAACTGTAATTAATTAAACTGTATCCTGTGAAAAAGAGCAAAAGTAATTTCAAAGAAACATCAGAGAATAAGAATATTCTCAGTTAGGAAAAAAAGAAGTCGGCATTAAAAACTAAGAAACAAAGTGAATCAACAACAAAAATCACGATGACATTTAAGAAACATCCTAACAGAAACGGGTCAAAAACAGCAAAGAAAAAAAAAAATACAGGGTCAAGGAAAAAAAATGTACAATACAAAATATTAATTTAAAGAAATTCCTCAGAACAAAGCCCTCAGACTGAAACCATGTCCAGGCGAACGCCAATGATTAATAAAAAGCCTGATTACAGAGCCAAGGGTGTCCCGAACTTCAAGGACAAAGAGCAAACTCCCAGAGAGCAGCCGAGGACAGGGAACACACCTTTGGAGGAGAAACTCCAGTGGCCGCTCGCTGGTCAGGTGGTGGCCGGCTGACAGGGTTGGCACTGACTTTTAAACTGTGCATATGGATTATGTAGATGAAAGTTAAGGTGCCACGTCGGGAAGAACTTTCTCAACAAGGAACGTACCTGGGCAACAGCTGAAAATGCCTTTGCTTTTATTTTCGCTAAAGACACTGCTCTTTCACATCTCTGAAAGGAAAATAAACAAGGAAACCAAGTTAAAACACAAACCTTAGGAAAATTATGAAAATCCAAGGACCTGTCCTCAGGATTAAGATTGCTAATGTAAACATGGATAAGAAGTCACACGTGACACTCTGCCAGCCACACGGCAGGTGACATGCCATCCTCATTGGTGGACCATTTCCTTCAAGGCTCACGGAGGAAGGAGTAACAGAAGCCTTAGGTTAAGCCATTCCCTCATCTGCCTGTGCCTAAAGATGGCTCCACAGGTCAGATGAAACACTGGACACAAGCCTTACCTGCCCGAGAACTGACAGCACTTCCCGTCACTCTGCCCCACCTGCTCAAATCGCTAACACTTCACTCCTGACCTGACCTCTGAGTGACCTGCACAGCTCATGTGAAGAACAGACTAGCAACCACAAAACACACAGAATGGACTTTTCCTGTGTTTTCATAATACGGCCCAAGCAAGGGTCATAACACTTATGAAGCAGAATTAGTCACACATAAAGGGAAAGACACCATTAACAGTCTGCTGACCTCCGGCTCCTCTGAAGTGCCTTCGCCATTCACTTCTCCATCTTTAAGTTTGGGTTTTAAGGAGGGATTCTGAAAGAATAAAAATTTTGTTTACATATGATTATGTATACACATTTATAATTCTGTTAATTATAATTAGTAGATTACAATTTTAACAGTGAAGAATATTTACTTTTAGTTACTGTAAAACCAGAAGGTAGTTTCAAATTACTGCAGCACTGTCCTACTGCTGTGCTAAAAAGGCCATGGCCAAAAGCACCTCACAGCTTCCAGTCTACCATGAAGGGGGTCAGGGCAGGACTCAGGAGGCCTGGAGACAAGAACTGAAGCATAAGCCAGGGGGCAACTCTGCTCATTGGCTTGGTCCCTGTGACTTGCTCAGACTACTTCTTTGTACCACCCAGGACCACTGCCAGGGGCAGTACTACCACAGAGGGTTGGGCCCTCCTACACCAATCAGGAATCAAGAAAATGCCCCACAGACTTGTCTACAGACCAGTCTAATAGAAGCATTTAACACAACTGAGCTTTCCTCGAGCTAACAGAAAACTAACCAGCACACTAAGACTAAGATTACAGAAGTTCATGCTGGGAAGAAAGCTTAGTGGGTTAACGCATCCACTACCACCCTGACGACCAGAGTTCAGTCCCCGGGCCCCACATGCTAGGAGGGGAAAACCAACCCCTATGTGTTGTCCTCTGACCTCTAAGCACTCAATTCACAAGCACACAAACAAGTAACGGTGAAAACATTTTTTAGACCAAAAAGTTTCAATAGTTCTAGAAATCACTGTTAAATCACCTAAACTTCCCTAATTAATGAAGAATTCAATATGCCTCCTGTGGCATTAAAAAAATGGCTGGGTACACACAACTTTAATCCCAGCACTGGGGGTTGCGGGGGAGGGCAAAAGGATCTCTGTGGAGTTGAAGGTTAACCTGGACTCCACACTAGACTCACATTAGTGAGTTCAAGGACTAAATAAAGAGAACGTGCTTTAAAAAAAAAAAAAAAAAAAAAAAAAATCCATGGTATGGCGCTTTGAATATGCTTGGCCAAGGGAAGTGGCAATATTAGGAGGTGTGGCCTTTTTGGAATAGGTGTGGCCTTGTTGGAGGAAGTGCATCATACTGTGTAGGCAGACTCTAAGGTTTCCTACTGCTTAAACTCAGCGCAGTACAAAAGAGAGCTTCCTCCTGGCTGCCTTTGGATCAAGATGTAGAACTCTCAGCTTCTCCAGGACCTTATCTGGAAGAGTGTTGCTGTGCTTTCACCATGATGATAATGGACTAACCTGTAAGCCAGCCCCAACTAAATGCCTGCTTGCCTTTATAAGAGTTGTCTTGGTCATAGTGTCTCTTCATAGCAATGAAGTCCTGAGACACATAAGTAAGCCACACAAGAGACACAATGCTGGAGACAGAGAAGAGCCTCACTTGGGTTCAGTGTCCCCTACTATACAGAAGTAGAGCTGGTGGGGCCGGACCCTCAGATTCATAAGAAAAAGTCGTTTTCCAAAATTTTAGATGTAGCCCACTAACATTTACATGTTGGTAACAAAACCCAAGTTTTACAACAATGTTAGAATTCTGCACCAAACAAAATTAAACTAAAAATAGTTCAACATTTACTCTCCCCCAAGCCCATTTGTAAGACTGAAGAATGGCATGTCCCAAGCCTAGTAAGGAAAGGCCTAGTGAGGAAGGCATGCCCTCTAGTCTTGAATCCACAGCATGTGACCTCTACAGCACTGCAGACTTAAACATGTGCGCATAACACACGGGAGGACAGCGACAGGCAGAGCTTACCTTCCTTTCTTTGTGCCACTCCTGATGCTCCAAAACTATGTTCTTAATGTTGTCAAAAAAATCCTCCTTTACCAGACTGAGGGCTTTGTCTGGCATGGACTTGTCTGCCGAGATAGCACGCTTCATATTCTGATAATGATCGTGAACATTCAGCATTTCCTAGAAGTGAAAAGAGGATCTCTTTATTTCTTGTGCAATTTTTTTTTAACAGATTGTTTTCTTTTATCCTAAATGGCAGGTCTTGCTCTATAGCCCAGGCTGGAAGTACAGGCATGTACCATCAAGCCCGGTCCTTTATTTCTATCTTTGATGACAATCCTTTTTTTTTTTTCCTTGAGACATGGTTTCTCTGTGTGCCCTGGCTGTCCTGAAATTCACTCTGTAGACCAGGCTGGCCTAAAACTCAGAACTGTATGCCTCAGACTCCCAAATGCTGGTATTAAAAGTGTGCACCACTACTGCTTGGCTTAATGACAATCTTAAAGGCAAACTAACTCAAAATATAATTACTTCCCAAAGTGACTACAAGTTGCAGGATATATGCTAAAATCATTACAGGAACTCTCAGTATCTAGTTAATGAAGTCATAACCTCAATATATTAACTGTCAACAAAGCCACTTTCCCCAACTTCCAGAGTATAAGAACAAACTCACCTCCAAAACATCAGAAGTGATAAGTTTCATTACACGATCATTTGGGTCCTTAAATTTTTGTGTCACTTCAGTTTGTTGAGCTTTTTTCTTCATTCTACATGAAAGCTAAATACAAAGAAATGCCTTTTAAAACGAGTATCTTGGGCTGGAGAGATGGCTCTGTGGGCAAAGGCACTTGCTGGGCAAGCCTGGTCATCTGAGTAGATTCCCAGGAATCGCCATCAAGATCAAAGGAGAGACTAAACACCACAGTGGTCCTACTGTATACATGCATGCACATGCATGACCACTTACATACACTGCCAAATACACAAATATGCACAACAGTGACAATTTTTCAAAACTGTTAAATGGGCATCTTTAAAGGAGTGAATTTACACAAGAACATCTCCCTGCACATTTGTTAACCAGCCCTTCTCAGAGTCTACTGGGTTTTTCTAAATAGTAGATGCTTCACTGAATGCCATAGAGTCTGCCCAATTCAAAAAGTCACAGGATTTGCCAGGAGACTATCTGCTCTTCTAATCTAGTGTCTCAATTGTTACAAAACTGAAGAAATGGTGAGATTTATTAGACGTTCCAATTTTTTATCAACTGAGATTTAAATTCCTTATTCTTCAAGTAAGCCCTCTTGACATTCGAACAGAGAAAGGCATGAGGCTGAGGAAGTCAGCTCAGTGGCTGAGAACCGGCCTCAAATTCGTGCAGCTTGGGGCCTATTCCTCTGCTCTAGAAAGAGATTTTAAAAAGCAGATACAGATGCCAGATCTCTTCCTGCTCACAGAATTAGCTTCACATGTGTCGTCTGTCCACAAACACCCTGCACTCAAGTACAGAGGCTCAATTCTGTCTGCAGGGAAAACAAAACAACCAGAAAATATTTTTCTTATTTCAAGAAACCTACAGTTTTGAACACCACTAACAGACTTTCCATTTTCAAAAAAAACAAAGCAGGCTCTGGACAATGAATTATAACTGCTTGTTTTGAAAATAACTGTTTTTTTTTTTTTTTTTTTAAGCCGAGTGGTGATAGTGATGGCTGCCAGCCCATGCCTTTATTCCCAGCACTCAGGAGGCAGAGGTAGGCAGATCTCTGTTCAAAGCCAGCCTGGTCCACATAGTGAGTTCCAGGACAGCCAGGGCTACACAAAGAAACCCCATCTTGAAAAACAAAACAGAAAAGAGATGAAATGATATTTCAGGTAACATACCAGCTTGGGCATCGCTGTGAAGTGGAAGGCTCTGTCGAGCCGAAGCTTCCTGAAAACAAAAGCTGCATCAAAATGCTGTGCATTTATCAAGTCTTGCTGAAATCTAATGACGTCATCCCAATCCTTCAAGGCAACTCTGATCTACAGCCAGGGGGAGAAAAGCCACTCTGTGAATACACTGGATTCTTTCCCACAAACATAAACCTAAACACTGCTATTTCCACTTAAGTCCTTTATTATTTAAACAAAAAAAAAAAAAAAACAAAAAAAAACAAAAAAAAACAAAAAAAAAACAAAAAAAACCAAAAGCAGTGCCTGGCACAAGTTTCTACCGAGAGACAGGGACAGTGATCACCAGGCCTCACCTTCTGTTTCGGCTGGCACAGCTGTGTGTTGTACAACCCGTACAGAAGATACAGAGCGCCAACTCTGATCTGGAACGTGTGTGGAGGCAAAAAGTAGCGCCAGGCCAAAGCTAAAGCTTCCTTGGCAAACATGTTCTTTTTTAAATTTCTCATTTTTCCACTGTAAAACAAAGAGGAAATATTTCCACTGTTAAATAGATATGGACAAAGGCCACGGAGGCAGAAGTATATCTACTTCTGTAACCAACCACTAGGAACTAGATGGGGAAGCCACACCTGACCCTCTTGTAAGTCAAGGAGAAAGAGCTTATTTTCTACTCTCCTCAACACCACATACAGTCAGGCAACCATGCCACCAAAACACTAGCCTTGTTGCCAAACTGATGACTACAGAAAAAGCTCAGATTCATAGAGTACTTAAAACATTAATATTGAAATAATCGTGCTGTTACAGACTCAAACGCTGTGTATTTTAATCTACATTATACGTTTCCCCAGTAGTCTCCATGATTTTCATCATTTTCTATCCACAAGAAGCTTAAGTGAAAGTTAGAGAGCCCAATCTAACCCATCTTCCCATTCATCAGAACACAAGGGCGAGTCTGAAAAAGGAAACAATGAAAGTGACTTTGAGTGCATCATCAGAGTGTTCTGTGACAGGCCTTAAATTGGCAGATTAAAAATGTTCTCCATTTTTTAAAGCCACACACAATAGCACACTCCAGAGACCCCAGCAATTGGAAAATAGAAACAGAAAGATCAAAAGGTTCACGGTTATCCTTAGCTACACACTGAGGTCAAGGCTAGCCTAGGCTACAAGAGACTCCTCTCAAAACAGGAAGTTGGGGGTGGTGGCCCAGACTATAATCCAGTACTCTGGAGACAGAGGCAGGACTGCCACAAAGTCAATCTTTAAATACAACCTTAGCTAAAATGTCTCAAAACGCATTTAACTCATGAGAACAACTAATGTTCGCATAATTTTAAATATGTTGCATTTTTCATATTAATAACAGCAAAATAAAATGGTAAAGACCTAAGCACCTTGGCTAATATAATCCGAGATATCGCATTACAAATGGGGGAGGAGACCACTTTGGCTCTCAAACAATAAAAATGATAAGTACAGTAAAGAACATGAAAGACCAAAATGTTTAGTGTTAAGACCAAAATGATTCCTAAAGAAAATCCAGCCAGAGTGAGGGGGAGTGAGGGGGAGCAAGGGGGCTCAGTGTCGCAGGCCTTTAATCTCAGCTCTTAGCAGGCAGAGGCAGGGGGATCTCTGTGAGTTTGAGACCAGCCGGATATAAATTGTCCTCAGTTCTAGGACAGTTGGGGCTTCACAGAAAGACCCTGTCAGAAAAGAGACAGAGACAGAGACAGAGAGAGACAGAGAGAGACTACTACCTCTCTAGTGGAGTAACCTAGAAAAATTTCCCTGGTGTTGCCCCCACTTCTTGAGTACAGTGAAGTGTAAGGATTTTGGAAACAAAGCAAACAACAGGCTGTGTGAGGTGTGTGAGGTGTGTGAGGTGTGTGAGGTGTGTGAGGTGGTGCACACCTTTAGTCCCATCTACCTGGTACTTTTCAGGCCAACCAGGGCTGTATAATAAAACCCTGCGCCAGGGAGCGGTGGTGGCGCACGCCTTTAATCCCAGCACTTGGGAGGCAGAGGCAGGTGGATTTCTGAGAGGCCAGCCTGGTCTACAGAGTGAGTTCCAGGACAGCCAGGGCTACACAAAGAAACCCTGTCTCAAAAAATAAAACAAAACAAACAAACAAAAAAAACTGCTTCAAGTAATAATGATGATGATAAATTTTAATTCAATTTAAAAAAGTAAACAGGAAGACATAATAGATTTAGATTTTTTAAAAGATGGGGTCTCATTTTCCAGCCCAGGCTGACCTCAAACTTGCAATACCCCTGCCTTAGCTTCTTTTTTTTTTAATTTGGTTTTTCGAGACAGGGTTTCTCTGTGTAGTCCTGGCTGCCTGGAACTCACTCTGTAGACCAGGCTGGCCTCGAACTCAGAAATCCGACTGCCTCTGCCTCCCAAGTGCTGGGATTAAAAGCGTGTGAAACCACTGCCCAGCTTCTGCCTTAGCTTCTTGATCAGTCTAATTATAAGCCTATGACACACACTTAGTAAAATTAACTTCCTCTAAGCCTCAATTTTCTAACCTCTAAAACACGGACACTTAAGCCTGCTTTTCAGAGCTCTTGTTTAAGTATATTAGACAATGAATGCATTATAGTTAACTACACATAACATCAGTTGCACAATAGATAATTTTTGGTTTTGTTTTGTTTTTTGAGACAGTATCTCCTGCAGAATTCTCTTTGTAGCTAAAATGACCTTGTATTCCTAGGCTTGATTCACCCCACATTCTGGGCTTAGAGGAATGCAGCGCCACAACTGGCTAATTTCATCCTCTGTAACAATTTACAACTTCATTTTTAACAATTTACAAACTACATAGTAATTTACATCAATAGTATAAGAAGTTCTGTTTTATTCAGCAAAAGTTCTAGTAAGATTTCATTCAATCATTTACCCTTTTCAAGAATTTATATGGTATGGTAATTAATACAAATACCATATTCAAACCTGGGCAAGGTGGTGAATGCCTGACCTTAGAACAAGGAGGCAGGCAGATCTCAAGGCCAGACTGGTATAATAGCAACTTTCACAAAAGAGCATGTCCCCAAAACAAGTAAAAACAAGGCATACCACATTAATCACATCACTGTTCTCACAAAGTTGAGTCTAAGAGGGAAATCACAAAGTAGTAATAACTCTGAACACTAATTTCACACGTAGAACCACAAAATATATTGGCTCATTTCATTCCCACACGATCATGAAGTATTATTATCTATTTTACAGACAAAAAAGTTTGTCCCAGATCTGGGGGAGAAGAGTTGGGAAGCTGTATTCAAACCCTGATGCCCAGGACCTCATCACCCCAGCTCTTCACCGTTATCCAAGACTGCAGCTCCAATTACTAAATTAGGTCTGGCAGGTGAGATAAGCACTTTAGGTTGGGGATACATAGAACTGCCTCAGTCCCGAAGGACAAAGAATTCCCTAAAGAACTGTCATTTGGGTTCAAATATGACTGGCGAAGTGGACAAGCAAAAGGAGATGGAAATTTCCCAGGCTAGGAAACGCCAGTGGAGTACCAAAAGCAACTCAAGGCAAGAGAGTGAGTGCAAGGTACGAGCACTGGAAATGAGGCTGGGGACTGAGGCAAAGGCGGCTACTGGGCTCAATTTGGGCTTTCTCCACCTAAAGGCGATTCACAGAGATTCAAACCCGCACTTCCAACGTCAGCTGTGGCATGCTAAATGAATTCGTTCCTGGAGGACCCTGGGTCGGTGTGAATACTGTTTCTAACCGTGGATTCATTCAGGGAAAACAAGATTGGAGGAGGTCAAAGGCAAAGGACTGGGTGAGGATGGAGGTTGTGGAGATGCAGAGGGGCGAGCCCTCAGGTCACAATCCACGGAGACCGCCCAGGCGGAGGTCGCGGAGCCAGGCTGCGTCCCCCTCACACCCGAGGGTGAGGCACACCCACCAGAAGATGGTCGCGAACTTCATGCTGCGCCAGAGCTCCGCAAAGTCCTCGAAGCGCACGCTGTCCATCTCTTGGAAGCGGCTGAGCAGCGTCTCGTAGTCAGTCTGCAGGCCCGGAGGGGTCCCCACGCCTTCAAGATTTCCCGCGCCCGTGGGACGGGTCCCGGCGCTCACAGGAGTCCCCATGGTCACTCCGGGACGGGGCATCCCGGCCGCCCAGAAGGTCCTGTAGCACCGCCCCAGTCACGTCACGCACGCGCACTCCGTGACGTATTATCCGGGACCTTAAGCCCCGCCTTTATCCGGGTTTTTCCTGGCGCCTGCGGCGCTTCTTGCGCATGCGTGAATGCTAGATGCTTTTAGTTTAGGGAGCCCGGCTGCTTGAGAGGCAGAGGCAGGAGGATTTCTGTGATTTACAAGCCTGCCTGGTGTATGTATCGGGTTTCAGGTCTACACAGAGAGCGCCTCAAAATAAATAAGTAAGTAAATAAATAAATAAGACTCTCAAGTTAAGATAGGTAGGTACATAGGTAGATAGATAAAATAATAAAAGTGCCCGCTAACAGTCTGTAGAACATGAAGACTCGATTCTAATGAACAGCACCCAAAAGGATTTGAGGTCTTTATTGCCTCCTGACTTATGTAAACTACATTTAGCCTGCCAGTCTTTTTTTAAAGGGACCCTACAGTAGCAACCACCCTAACCTCCCTCCACGTGGGAAGATGATCTAAAGAGAACTTCTTAGGAAAGGAACTCCCTTGGTTCTTCCTCATTGCTAAGATCCCTTACAGTCTACACTTACTGAATTGAGTGATTAATTTGTGGCTCTCCAAGTAATATGCAACCACTCTGGGCAACAGCTGCTGTTTCTTACCCTTGTTGCCTTTGACAGTCTAGCACAGTACTGTGTCAGGAGCACCTAATCGACACACTTATTTGGCTGAAGTAGCTCTCTAGAAATCCCACTTTTTAGCTTCTCCCAGGGGCTTGTTATGGGTTAGCATTTTGTATTTGAACTGTATTTCTGTTTTGAAGGCATACTAATCTTTAGAAAAGTTATTCTGGCCGGGCAGTGGTGGCGCGCACTTGGGAGGCAGAGGCAGGCGGATTTCTGAGTTCGAGGCCAGTCTGGTCTACCGAGTGAGTTGCAGGACAGCCAGGGCTACACAGAGAAACCCTGTCTCGAAAAACCAAAAAAAAAAAAAAGAAAAAGAAAAAAAAAAAAGAAAAGTTATTCTGGAGTGTTCTTGTATGGATGCATTTATCTTATTGTTTGCAATGGTGTGGGGTGGGGTGTGTGTGTGTGTGTGTGTGTGTGTGTGTGTGTGTGTGTGTGTGTG
>JANHMN010000022.1:3560124-3577855 GCA_030674055.1 Rhabdomys pumilio | reverse complement strand
TGTGTGTGTGTGTGTGTGTGTGTGTGTGTGTGTGTGTGTGTGTGTGTTTGTTTGTTGGAATTAAAAGCTTACCCTCTGAAAGGCTCAGGACTATGAACACGCAGTGTAGTTGCCAACCTGCTAATAAAGAATTGCTATTGGCTCGAGCCTGTGTCTGAGTGTTCTTTTCTGGTGGACACCTCACAACAATGCACAATGTTCTGAATCTCTCATCTCACTTCTAGCCAGCCTTTCATCATCATGACAAAATATTTGATATAATTTGTTACCAGTCAGCTGGCTTGAGTCCCTTTACTGTAGTTAGAAAGAAGTCATGAGTAAGATTTGACACTCTAGGCCCCTAAGTACCAGAAGTTGATGGGTTGGTACAACAGTTTCAGAAAGCTTGTCACTTCAGCTCATAAACACTGTAAGTTTGGGAACTGAGAATTAGCTCAGTGGTTACTTATGGCTCTGAGCCTCAGAAGCTAAGAGACTTACAATTCCAGGTGCTCAGGAAGATGTTTACTGCTTTGGGCCTTTGTTACCTGAGTCTGGCACGCCATTGCTGCCACACTTCTCATCTCTCTACAGCTACTCATATTAGCAGCACTTAGTGTCAGCTAAGCCTCCAGTCTTAGGAGTTAACACTCTTGGCCTCTAACAGTGGCTGCTATTACAATTCTCATTACTGGCCGTTGGAGCCCTAAATCCCCAATAGTAGCTCTTTCTTAGTTAGGGTTTTACTGCTGTGAACAGATACCATGACCAAGGCAACTCTTGTAAGGACAACATTTAATTGAGGCTGGCTTACAGGTTCAGAGTGTCAGTCCAGTATCATCAAGATGTGAGCATGGCAGCATCCAGGCAGGCATGGTGCAGGAGGAGCTGAGAGTTCTACATCTTCATCTGAAGGCTGCAAGTGGAAGACTAACTTCCAGCCAGCTAGAGTGAGCGTTTTTTTGTTTTGTTTTGTTTTGTTTTGTTTTGTTTTGTTTTTGTTTTTGTTTTTTGAGACAGGGTTTCTCTGTGTAGTCCTGGCTGTCCTGAACCTCACTCTGTAGACCAAGCTGACCTCGAACTCAGAAATCCAACTGCCTCTGCCTCCTAGGGTGAGCGTCTTTAGCCCATGCCCACAGTGACACACTTACTCCAACAAGGCCACACCTCCTAATAGTGTGTGCCCAGCATTTAAAAACTGTCACTAACTCCTTGAAGATCTTTGGGTTCTGGGTCCTCCACTCTTGCAGCTTGGAAGAAATCTGGAACTCTCTCAGTGATAATAGCCTACCCTCTTCCACTTTTGGTCTTCAAAGCATTCCATCTTCTGCAGTCTTGCTCAGCTTCTCCTGCCTTCTCTCTTTCCACTGTCCTTCGCCATTTCGGGTACCTCAGTTCCATGGCAGTTTCTTCCCCAAGGTTGTTCTCTGGGTCCCTTCAGTCCCCTACTTGATGCCGTCTTTTGCTGTTGTCACTGCAGCTTGTCACCACACTGAGGCTCGGGCTGCAACTCTTGGGAGCAACACATAGGAGCAGACCTCCTCATTGAATCAAACAGTAGAGAGGGAGAGAGAGGAAAGGGGAGCAAGAAAGGAAAGGGAGAGAGAAGAGGTGGGAGAGGGCTCTGCAGGAAAGGGTACGTAGCACCAAGCTTGAGCACTTCAGCCCAAGCCTGGTGACCTGAATTTAATCCACAGCACCCAGTTGGAAGAAGGAATGAACTGATTCTTGAACGTTGTTCTCTGGCCTTCACACATTTACTGTGGCATGTGCAATTTGCATATACACAAAATAAATAAATGTCATTTTTTAAAAAAATGTAAAGCCTAGAGAGCAGCCCAGCCATAGACCCAGAAGGGCATGGGCAGAATGTAAAAGAGCAGGGTTCTAATTTGCATCGACAGCAGCAAAGCTTCCAGTTCCACCAATCAAAACCTTGTTTAAGCATCAATCATGAGGTTTACACAGGAGCCAGTGATTTAGCTCAGTGAGTAAAGGCACCTGCTGCAAAAGCTGATGACCCAACTTCAATTCCTGGCACCCACATGATGGGAGAAAAAAAAATCTTATAAGTTGTCCCCTGACCTCTGCATATACAGCCTGGTTCATGGACATGCATGCACATACACACACGTATACATGCACATACACACACTCAGACACGTGCAGAAAGACAGAGATAGAAAAAGAAATAGAGGCTGGGCGGTGGTGGCGCACGCCTTTAATCCCAGCACTTGGGAGGCAGAGGCAGGCGGATTTCTGAGTTTGAGGCCAGCCTGGACTACCGAGTGAGTTCCAGGACAGCCAGGGCTACACAGAGAAACCCTGTCTTGAAAAACCAAAAAAAAAAAAAAAAAAAAAAAAAAAAAAAAAAAAAAAAAAAAAAAAGAAAAAGAAAAAAGAAAAAGAAATAGAGGCAGATAAATAAATGAATAAAAGGAAATAAAAATAATAAAAGCTTTACATAAAAACAAGCCTCACACATTACCCATCACAGCTTTCTCTTGGGGTGCAGAGGCAAACTCTTTCCCTTCTAGTCTAAGAATAACACAAGCTAACCAGGCTTGTAAGGTTCCTCAGGACTTGTGTCGGCCTGGTGAAGTCTTCCAAAGCAGATGCAAGCTGTCTAGAACAGGCAAGGCTGAGGTAGAAGGGGTGGCCCCAGCAGCCAGGGTTGTAGAGATGCCAAGACTGGAGTGTGGATTTGGGAAGATGTCTGTGAAGGTTCAACGGTTCAAAGCAGCCAGGCAACAAGAGGAGTTAGTTGAGTTTCCACTCAAGACAGGCATAAGTAAGGGTTTTGTCATTTATCAAAGAGTCACATATCTTACTGACTCAACAAACAGCTTAGCTTATTTGAAGAAAAAGTAAAAATTAAAAGGGACCTAAGATAATAGACACTTATCATTAACAGTTTTTTTTCTTTTTGTTTGTTGTTTTGTTTGTTGTTTGTTTGTCTTTTAGACAAGATCACACTCTGTAGCCCAGGCTGGCCCAGCTCTTCTGGAAACCCTCTCCCCTCAACCTTTCTGCTTCAGCTTCCCAAGTGTTAGGACTGTGGGTATAAACTACCATGCCCAGCTAACATTAACATTCTTTTTAATTAATTTATTTTTTATACATTCGTGTTTTGCCTGCATGTATGTCTGTGTGAGGATGTTGGATCTCTGTAACTGCAGTTCCAGACAGTTGTGAGCTGCCACGTGGGTGCTGGGAATTGTACCCGGGTTTTCTGGAAGAGTATCAGGTGCTTCTAACCTCTGAACCATCTCTCCAGCATCTCCCAACATTGACATTACTCAACAGTGCTTAACTCATTTTTAAAAAATGCCCCTAAAGAGCCTGGGAATTTAGTTTCAGTGGTAGAATACTTGCCTAACAAGCCCTGGGGTCTGGTCCTCAGCTCCTGCAGGCAGGGGTGTGGCATAAGTAGAAGTGGGACAAATAGAAAAGTTTCTAGGAAATATTCTGTACTCTAACCTGTCTTTCAAATCTTACCTTGCCTGGGGTTACTTGGCTCTGCTGTGTCTGGGCTGTAGTGAGGCAGAATCTCCTGGTGAGAGGTCCTGATCTCAGCAAACTGCTCACGTAATGGTAGTAATAACACAAAGCGAGGACACAGGCAGGATCAGGCCCCCAAGAACAACAAGGTCCTACCTCTGAAAGCTTCCTAAAGGTTGTTGATTAGTGAATCTACCAATGATTAACTCAATGAAGACCGCCATCATAGACCAACCATGTCCCCATTGCTCTATCTTTTAATCCTGCACTGAAGACCAAGACTGTGAAACTTGAATGTGTGTTGGGGGGTGAGGGTGGGGAGGGCTCAAAACATTACTAATTTAATTACTAATTTAATTACTACAATTTAAATGTAGAACCTCGAGCCTGAGTCTGTAAACCAGCTTGTTACAAGTGAGTGCTCAGTGAAGCATCTACTGGCCTCTTCTCTTCAGCTCTAGGATTTCTATCAAGCTCCTTAAAATAACTTTAATTAAAAATAATGTCCATCATAGGCTCGCTTTTCTGAACACTCAGTCTCCAGATAAAGGTAGAGAACTTTGCTGGGAGAAGTATGCCACTGTGTGCTGGCTTTGAAGTTTTCAAAGACTGGCCTGACTTCCGGCTCTCTGCTTCCTGAGTATGTGTGTGAGTGTGTGCGTGCGTGCGTGTGTGCATGTGTGTGTGAAGTCTGGTTCCTGATTATCAGGCTGGCCCATGCTGCTGCCCTGACTTCTCCTATAAGGCACTATATCACCCTAGAACTAGAAGCTAAGTTAAACCCTTTATTCTCTTCCCTCTTTTTTCGTTCTTTTTTGAAACAAGATCTCACTACTCAGCCCTGACCAGCCTCGAATTGGCTGTGTAGACCAGGCTGGCCACAAACTCACAGAGAGAGGCCTCTGCCACTCAAGTGTTGGGATTTAAGGGGTACACTACACATGAACTAACTTGCTTATTACCAAGCTATTTTATCAAAGAAACAGAAGAGAAACTATACACTATTCATCTGTATCGTGTGCTTACGTGACAATATGTTGATACACTCCTTGTTCTCTCAAGTGTGCTCCCCTTTGATTCTCTGAATGTATTTTGAATGGCTGCTTTAAACTTTTTTTGTTCAGTTGGCCATATGGGCCCTCTGACCATGTAACATTTCTTCGTTGTTTTTCTCTGGCAATGTGTCAAATTTTTCTGTTTATTTTCATATCTCATAATTATTTTGTTTAAAGTTGACTCTTTTAAGAAATTTATTATAGCAATTTTTAATTTTTTAATGTGTGACTGAAGTCCTTCACACATTCCCTGTGGCTCATTGCTTTTACCTGTTTATTTAGCAACTTGGTAAAGACCATTTTTAGAAACATTTGTTTCCCTTACATTGTGCTTGCTAGATCAGCCTATGCCCTGTCTTAGATACCCCATGTCAAATACATTCCTTCAGGGGGTGACCCTGTTTTATAAGCAGCCTTTGACTCCATTTTGAGCATTATATAAACAACACCATCTGTCCAGAAGTATCATGAGGCAGAGACTGATCACTTATTTCTAAGAGAACAACCCTAAAAAAATTATCAGAATTAATTGGAAGCACCTGAGCATATCAGGGAAATGGACCTAGGAAAGGTGAAACATTCTCATCTGGACCCCCAAAAAAGAAGACACCTAACACTGTGGAGCTCTGACAACCAGTCTCCTGGCCACCAGTTTGTACATCTGGGGACTGACAAAGGACTCCTTACTGTAGCTGCCTGCAGCCGCGATCACCAGGTTCTCCTGAGCTGAAAGTAACTGGATGCCAGTGGCAATCCACTGCAGACTAACCTTTAGCATCAGTTTGCAGAAAATTTAAAACAATACAAAAGCAAGGTGTGCTTTTGGTGACCTTGTGGGGTATAATTTCCCCTTTCTAGTTTAAAAAAGGCCAGTTTTTTAGAATTACTTGTAAAACCAGGAAAGAAACACCATTAGCTGTTTTTTCCCATATTTAGAGAGTTATGAAAATATTATTTTAAAGTTTCATAATCTCTCTTTCACAATTTTTTGTCCTTGAGGATAATAAGGAAATATCAGTAATATTAAATTCTCAACAAAACATCTCAAATGTTTGACTGTAGTAAATAACTCTAATAGACAGTTCCATTATCTATCTTAGTCTGATATGGAACACCAAGTGTAGGAAAATGATATAGGCAACAACTATATTTAGTTGCTTCTCTTGTTAAAGTAGTTGCAACTAGAAAGCCTAAAAAGTGTCAAGTCACATGTATATACTTTAATTTTTTAAACCAAAAATGAGTAACATCTATTTGTCAAAATTGAATACGCATAAGTCCTCAAGTCTTAACACCATTATGAAAAAATTGAAGATATTGAGAACAAGTTTTTGCAATTTAACTTGCATACTTTCTAGAAATGACAAATTATTGTCTCAAGCTATTATTATTTTGATATTGTAAAGAATAAGATTGTATGGCCAATTATTTTTGAAAGGCCTAGAATATGTCTAGTATATAAATCTGCTCTGGCATTGTCCTGGGGTTCAGGCAATCCAATAAGCTTTTAAATGTCTTATAAAGTTAAGAAACAGTATATGTTTCGTAAATTAACCTGTATTTTTTTTTTCTTTTTTTGGTTTTTCGAGACAGAGTCTCTCTGTATAGCCTTGGCTGTCCTGGCACTCACTCTGTAGACCAGGCTGACCGTGAACTCAGAAATCCGCCTGCCTCTGCCTCCCAAGTGCTGGGATTAAAGGCGTGTACCATCACCGCCTGGCAACCTGTATTTTTATAAATAAAATTTGAGAATTAGCTATATCTAAAGAAAGGAACAATTTTAAGCAATTATAAATCATGAGCTATATACTGGTTATGAGTATATAAATGGAAAGCTTGATTTCTCATTTTAAACAGTGACTACAACACATAATTATTTGTGTTGAAGCAGGGGAAAGTCAAGAAAATAAACATGTGATTTAATTACATGATTTAATTACATGTCTTCTCAATAGATGAGGCATCTGTAAATATAGTAAATATAGCAAACATCTTTTCTATGGGCTGCATGCATAGTAAATTTTAGGAAATATTAAAGTATGTACAGAAAAAAACTGTAACAGATGATTATCAAATTTGTCTAAAACGTTTGTCATGTAATAGGCCAAATATCACCATTTTTCAATAACCAATATAATTGTTATTTGGAATAAGGAATAAACTTTTTATCCAAAATGCTTTTAGAATTCTATCATATAACCTTGTATTAACACAATTATAATTTTATAATAGGATGTTTAAACTTTACTTGTAGATGAAGAAAGATGAATCCACATTAATGGTTTCTTTTGTCAAAGGGCTGCTGTGGGCATATGAGTAGTAATAACACAAACAGCCAACAATTTATATAGTCTATATAATTTATCTGTTGATAACTAACAGCTTACTCTACTTTCAATAAAGCTATCTCTCTTTATTTAGTTAATTGTCAAGGGGAATTAGAACTTGTATCCCTTTAAAAATATCAAACAGAGGGTTAAATCCTCCTATGGTAAGCTTAAGATAAGGTTTTAGCCAATTAATATCTCTTAACAACTTTTAAAAATCATTAGATGCGAATCAAAATTAAAAGCAAACCATTTTCTTGTTGCATGTACACTTAACAAGCCAGAAGAGGAATGCTAGATCCCACCACAAATGGTTGTGAGCCACCATGTGGTTGCTGGGAATTCAATTCTTATATTTTTAATTATAAGTCTAGCCTTTAACGGCTGAGCCATCTCTCTAGCCCCAACTATCTATTTTTATTAGAATTTTCTGTGTCACAATCTGTTTAGGATATAACTGAGGTATCAAATATTAAAAAGATACTGCCTTTGAATCCTTTTTGGAGCAACAAGTACTCCAAAGTTTTTTAAAGTTCGTTATAGTGGAGCAAAGACTTGTAGAAAAACTTCTTTAGAAATCCGTTAATCAGGACTACACAGAGAAACCCTGTCTCAAAAAACAAAAAACAAAAAATAAAAAAAAAACAACAAAAAAAAGAAATCCGTTAATAAAGTATCACACAATGAATAATATACACTAAAAGATTTAAACTCTTAATTTTTAGTATCAAAGTAACAGCAGTATTATTATATATATATAATGTAAAGCAATTAATCATTCTTTGAGGCAAACATTTCTAACGATATCACTTCATGGGCTCTTAAAAATTATGAATAAATTTATCAAATGTAAATCTCCCACCTTTACCAGAAAAGTAAAGGAATGGTATAAAAACATCTTTTATATCTATAATAATTCTATATGTATTTACTGGAATGGCAGCTGGAATAGGCAAGTTAGGCTGCAGTGTCCCATTAGTTTCATACATCTTAAGTTTGAACCTTGTTCTGGATCAGTTCAATAACCAATCTTTTTTAAATGAGTGAGAATATTGGATAAAGGCCATGCTGAAGGCAACTTCTAAATATTGTTTGAGGAACCAAAAGCATCTCATTTTTAACAACTTTGGAAGAAGCGGATGTAAAGGAATCAAAACAAATTGAACAATATTTTTGTCAGTAGGTACAGTTATAACTCATGGAGGGAAATAGGCATAATTTTAATGTCTCCAGCATAATCATAACTCTCGGCCCACAGACTGTTTTAAACGTCTTTGGGTCTTAGATCTACCCCCTCCTCCAGCAAGAAACAAGCAAGGCAAAAGACAAATTCCGCACCCATTTCTAGGATCTGGTCTTGAAGACCCAGGACAAAAGAGAAGCTTAGCACCTGAGCTTCTGCAGAGCTCAGTCTGCATTGTCTTAATTCAGATGTAAATATTCTTAATCTCCGGCCTGTTTTCTGAGGCCGGGCCTTTTTGTAGGCCTGAACTGCACTGCAAAAATTTTTTTTTTTGACTTTAAATTTAAACTTTAAACTTTAAAAGATATGTGTATCTTTTTTCTGTAAACATGGGCAAATCAAAAAAATCTCAAACTCTCGATTTAACTACCAACTGTAGCCAATGGAATATTGGCAGTTTAACTATGTTTTTATGCTTCTTTTGCAACATTAGAGTATAACCATAATTTTGAGAAACAAGACCAATTTTTAATGATGTAGGCAATCTATTTTCTCTAAAATCAACACCAAGTAGATTACCTTTATGTTACAAAGTTTTGCTGCCAGTTCTAATATATGAATGCATGATATTGTAGCTTTTAATATCTCACTAAAGAGACATTGTTTTTAAATCTTATCTTTATACACCTGGTTTCTGAATGACTCTAACCCTGAGTTACCAATCTTAAGCCAACCTTTGTTACCAAGGTTGTAAATTTTTAATAATATCCAATAACCTATAGGCCATAATCTATAACCAAGACATGTAGAACATATTTATACCTTAAAACCAATTAGAAACAAAAATGAAGTGACAGCACATCTTATATATATTTAGACCAAATAAAATTTCTTGCTTTTTCTAGCTGTAATTTCAAGAGAGAAGCACCTTGTCACAAAGATTTTTCTACGACAAACCACTCTTAGCTTCCTTATTGAATCTAAAAAAACCCTGCTGGTCCCTTTAAAAGCAGCTTATACCAAAGCACCAAGACTGGCAAGGCAATGCCTTCTTCTAGGTCCTATTGTTGTTTGGTCTTGTTGTGGTCAATGACTTGCAGGCCTGCTCAAGCCTGGGGGGTGAAAGACCCCTCCTTAGGCAACCTGGTGGTCCCCTCCCTCCCCCGCTCCCGGACACCCGATCGGCATAGCACACTACAGCCCAGAACTCCTGGACTCAAGCGATCCTCCTGTCTCAGCCTCCCAAGTAGCTGAGACTACAGGCATGCGCCACCAGGGAAAGGCGGGAAAGTTTGGCGCTGTTACACACGATTGGTTATTTCAAATATCAGCAACTTGCAGAGGCAGCAGGATGGCTAATTAGGACTTGTCTGGGCATGCCTTTTTATTTTTCTTTGTGCCCAGGAATGTGTCTTCCTGCTTTGGGCCTACCCCACCCACAGGTGGATTTTCTTCCCTGAGGCTTGAGGAATGTATCGGGGCAGTTAAGGCCCAAAATCCTACATTCAGTTCCACCTTCCTGGAACTAGTGAGCCTGTATATATTTTATAAAATGGTCTTTATAATTTTTCACTCTACAGGGGAAGGACACACCTTACTGTTCCAGGGGCCTCAGCTCAGCTCAGTCAGTCACCACTGCTGACATGGCAGCCTACTTAGATGGTCCACTCATTCTCTACTCTGGCTTCCTTGCTTCAACAACTCAACTTGACCCTGAGACTCAGCTCTGACCTGTCACCCTACAATCCTCCTGCACCCACACTTAGACTTTGCCTATCTGCCTTCTGCCTCTGCCTATATGCAGTAGGTCTCTTTTAACTTTGCTGTGATGTCTTTAACCTTTTGGTAGCCATTCTTCCTCCTCCTCCTCCTCCTCCTCCTCCTCCTCCTCCTCCTCCCCCTCCCCCTCCTCCTCCTCCTCCTCCTCCTCCTCCTCTTCTTCTTCTTCTTCTTCTTCTTCTTCTTCTTCTTCTTCTTCTTCTTCTTCTTCTTCTACTACTACTGTACCCCCCCCCCCACACACACACACACACACACAGTGGGATGTGTGACCCAAGAGTTAATATTAACAAAGATTAGAGTAAAAGAACCTGTGTTTGCTAATCACCATCTATCAAGGGAAACGGGAATGATTTTTACAATGATTGACAACAAACCGAATGTAGCTTGTGAACCTACTGTTACTCCGTAAGTTCGATGCTGTGGAAAGTCGCAAATGTGTCTGTGTCTCTGACACAGTGTACTTACTACTCAAGGACCGTACTGGCCATGCAGGTCTGCAGCTGCCTTGACTCACTCTGGATAACAGTGTTTTCTGTGCTCTTCGTGTTTTCCTGGTCTGTCCTGCTGTGTTATCACCACCAGATGTTAGCCTCCTCTAACTGGTAGCTGATATACCCTGGGGCATAAAATGATGCACAATCTAGACCAGTTAAATTTAGAAAGTCTATGCAGGGACTTTTTTTTTTTTTTGGTTTTTCGAGACAGGGTTTCTCTGAAATCCACCTGCCTCTGCCTCCCAAGTGCTGGGATTAAAGGCGTGCGCCACCACCGCCCGGCTGCAGGGACTTTTTTGAGTTCAGTCTTGAAGTATGCTCTGCCCCTGAGACCTGCCATGGCTGTCTCTTACCTGGATCTATGGTAAATTTGCTCACCTGCTGTAGCCTGTTGCCCCTAGAGAGCTCCTCTTACTGATTACCCCCAAGTATGCCCTATTTGCAAGAACATCCTTAGTTTTTACCTACGGTCTGTTTCAAATAAAGTCAGTTCCTACAGAGACAATGTCAGAGTCCAGTTCTTAGCCTCTGCCTGGGCAGAATCTCTGAGCCAATACTTTACAGCTGGGGATGAAGGGGGCAGCCTCTCTTCAGAGAGACTCTTCAGCTTTATGGGTATGAGTCTGAGAGGGGACCATGGTTCTGTTAGCCTAAGGTTGCTTACTGAGACGTTGAACTCCTAGCCTATACATGCCAGCTAGGATAAAGGGAAATGAGAGGTAACTAATTTCTCCTCTCTTAGCCACACTTAATTTGAATGGATTTTCTCATTGTATAGCCATTTCCTCCAAACTGGAATATCTACCTTGCTCCAGAAATGAATAGAGGAGGGGTCATAAGTTCCAGGAAGATAAAAAGAAAAAAGTCTACAGTCACACTAATTGTGTGGAGGCTCCAGAAGTAACATGATTCCCAGACTGCTCCACCAGGATAGATGCGCAATAAGAGATTGCTGGCAGAGAGGGAAGAGGCTCTTCAGTGGAGCTGACTGCCAGTTGGACAGGGATGTCTGAGGATGCAGCTTTCTGGAATTACGTGCCATGCTGGGGTTGTGGTTGTGGTGACGTCACTCGTGTTCCTGTAAAGCCCCACTCAGGTTTCTGTAAACAAACCAAATAACCTTAGAGGTTCACCACGCTAGGTCTGGGTGGAATCACTTCTGTGGCCTGGTGATTAGGGCCCTCTCTGCGGTGGGGAAGGCACTGGCCACATGTCCCTTTGCAGCTTCCCAACACACGCTAGAGGTGATGATTTAGACGGAGAGCCTCCCGCTCCCAGAGAAACACCTAGTCGTTTGCTGGGCTCTGAGGGTGAGGAGGCAGTGTGGGGCTCTTGACCCCACTTACAGGAGTGAGTCTCTTGTGCTAGCCTGTGGAGATGGGCAGCACGTCATGACCCCAGAAATACTGACGAGGAAGTTCTGAAGCTGCTTTTAGCCAAGGGTCAGCAGATTCTCTTGTATGACTATTGAAATATTCACTGTATTCCCTCCTTTTGGGCGATTTCAAGAAACTTCAAGGACTACTTAAAAATTGTTTACTTATTTTTATTTAAAGAATTCATACAATGTATTTTGATTGTGTTTTTTCCTCTCCCAACTCCTCCCAGGTCCTCCCTACCTCACAACCCACTCAGTTTCATATTCTCTCTCTGTCAAAAATCCAAAACAAACAAACAGAAATGAAAATCAAAACAAATAAATAAAATTGTTTAAAGTGAGAGTGAATCCATGAAGGCTTACTGTTGCTGGCTTGCTGGGAATCCGTTTAAAGGCATAGCCCTTATCCTAGACTTGCTAACCATCCAGTGCAGAACAAAGCCCTACGTGGAGATAGTATAATTTTAGTGTACTATGAAACAGTTAAGCACAATGCCATAAGTGAACATTTAGGAGAATCTCAGAACTCAGTCCATAGAGGTGAGTTCTGAAAAAGAGACATTATTAAGGAGTCCGAGATAAGATGGGGAGAGTTCTGCAGACAGAGAAAGGCAAGTTCAGGGTATAGAGAAGATAGAGAATGAGACAGGAGAGTACCCAACAAGAGAAGTTGGAAAACTGAAAACAATATAGACATAAGGCCTGGCAGTGCAAGTGAGAGCTGGCAACTTGAGCTGATACTGGGTGACTGGAGTACACAGTTCTCACACGGATCCATGGAGTTCTGACAAGTTATTAGTCTAATTCTGGTAAAACATTCCACTATCCGGTCCACTGTCACAGTTACAAGTTCAAGATTTTAAACTTCCTTTGATTGTCTTTTAAGTATAGATTTACAGGTGTTTCTCATTATGCTAAATTGATATACATCCATTCTTCTGGATAGAGGAAAGACGTTCCTCTTGCCCCTTCTGCTCTGGGTTTCTGTCTTCCCTGAGTTCACTTAAGGAGTCCTTAGGCTCATTGTTTAGCAAGCCTTTCCTATGACATAAATATGTTATCTACTACCCTTTTCTACAATATGGATTTCAGTATAGACTACAATTTAAGATGCCTAAAATGTAATCTCTTTTTGTAAACTGAAAAGAATTCTTGTAAGCTTCAGAAATCCTCTCATGGGTCAAACGGACTTCAGATAAGTGGCCCTGTCAACCAACAGCCTGATTTTCCCACCTATTGCCTATTCCAGGGTGGTGGGGTTCTGTAGTAGAGCCCAACTAAGGCTATTCAATACTTTATATTCCTGAATGAGGGACACACACATAGCCTTTACGTTTCCATATGCCTAAAACAGCTCAATAGCTGGGCCACTTCCTAACCTCCACATGGCTAAGCTATATTTCCATATTCCCAATTCATCACTTACTAAAACCTACATTTTGGCTGCCCCAGGCCTAGACCTGCAGCCTTCTCGGGCTGCACTCCCTAGCACCTACACGACATTGGCTATGCTTTCTGTCTTCTGCACCCTCAAGTGCAGCGTCTCCCTTCCTTCTCCAGCATGGAGTCCCACCTCTGTCTCCCAGGCCATTGGCCACTGGCAACTTTACTTTTCAATCTAAACCAACTGGGGGGCAAGGTCTCTCAGTCTTACCTGTGGGATACTGCAAATAGGTTTTGGGGGAGCCTAATTAGCATGAAGATAGAAGCAGTTATGGGGTTCCTCCCCATTCCCTTTTGGGATTCCCCTTCCCCTAACTTCCAAGACCATATACACCTAAGAGAAATATTTTCTCCCTAACTTACTTAACCTTATCTTTGGCCTCCAATGTGTATGTGTTTCAGTAATCTGCCAAACCCGGGTACCTTCTTGAGATCTGCATCCAGAATGACAGCTCCAGAATGACTACCCGGGTGCTCTGGTTTAGCTTCTCAGACTGCTTCAACAGGGCCTGCACTTCCCTAGTTACAGATATTTTTACAAATCCCGGACAGCAATGAAACAGCCAGCTCTCCTAGGACTTGGCCAATTTTCTTAGGGGTCCCCAAAGACAACGTTGCCCCAGTAAGCAGGACGTAGTTTGAAGAACGCTATCGCCTCACTTCTGCCCCACGATCATCCTTCCTGATTTGTAATTAAACCGCAAGGGAGGAATGTTAGCTTACAGGTAATTATGCTAGGCTCCTCCCAGAGACCTAGCAGTGGCTCACGTCATCACCTGCTGTCTTTACCTGCTACTGCCAGGCATGAGGTGAGGTATAAAAGGACTGCTCACTGAGATACCAAATCTTTTGCATTCAGACTCCATCTTAGAGAACCTGACCTAAGGTTGTACTCAAGTTAACTAACCAGCTGGTACCTAGCACCAGTTTCCAGGCTACCCCTCAAAAAGACCTGTGTCTAGCACCAGTTTGCAGCTTATTCCCCAACAATTCTGCACCTCCAGGTTACAAACCTGCCCCTGACACTTCACTTCCTAACAACCACCCATCAGGAGGAAAGCAGAAGTTTAGTTTGGCTCCTAGCACCAGCTGGTTATATTAAAGGCCATAATGGCCCTCCAATCAGATGTGTACCAGGCTAACTACCCCTTTCTTGCCTCTATAAATGCCTGCCTGAAACTGGGCTGGGGCCCCCTCCAGTTCTCCTTCAGAGACAGCAGGTGTGGTCCAAGTTTGAGCTTGAATAAAGAGACCTTGGCCGGGCGGTGGTGGCACACGCCTTTAATCCCAGCACTTGGAAGGCAGAGGCAGGCGGATTTCTGAGTTCGTAGGCCAGCCTGGTCTACAGAGTGAGTTCCAGGACAGCCAGGACTACACAGAGAAACCTTGTCTCAAAAATAAATAAATAAATAAATAAATAAATAAACCTTAATCTGACTGCATGGGATTCAGCTCCCCGGTGGTTTTCTGGGAGTTCAGGATTCCTGGCACACCGTTCACTTCCCTCTCTTTCCCTCTTTCTTTCCTTCCCTATTCTCTGCTCCAGTCTGTCTGGCTCTACCCCTTCATTTCCTCCCCTTCCCCCAAATTAACCTCCTTTATTCCAGGTCTGCCGAATGGCATGGGCCCACCAGGGTACATCCCCCTTCACTGCGTTTATTTCATAACAGAAAGATTGTGAAACAAGAACTCAGAGATAGAGGAGTTGGGGAGGGGAACGCCCATCATCCAAAAATTATCACAGAAGATTTGAGAGAGCCGGTGTGTGGGGGGTTAGAGTGATGAGGATGTCTGCCCAGGTGACAGGTGTTTGCAGGGAAGTGTGAAGTGTCTGCCAGTCCATGCTGTGAGGCTCCTCTCTTTGGCTTACTATGGTCAGGTTCCCTTTAAAGGTCCCAGAGCAGATTAGGATTCAGCCCAGTAAACACTGGTCACCTCACAGTTTAGTTTGCCTTCCTGTAAAAGATTTTGTTGTACTGGTGTATGCAATCATTTGAAAACCCATTTTTATAAAAAGCATTTGGAAAGCCTCTCATATTAATTTTTGATTAATTCAAAGACCTCTAAAGATAAATTTGACTTCACAGAATTGTCACCTTGTCAGGAGATATATATTTATGATATTTCAGCAGACAATAGCCGCTTTATGATTTAAACATCCACAGGACCAAAGGCAGTCTTTACTCGGCACCTCTGTAGTCAAACACGTACTACAGATTAGTTTTCATTAGCCAAAATTATTTATTACACCTTGATCGCTTATTTTTAAAAATGGATCATTACTTCCTATGAAGACATAAACAAGAGGAGCAATGGCTATGCCGAGGGAACTATAACTTCCTTGTTTTTAGCAAATTTCAGCTTTGCACTTCAAAGCACACTGCAACCATAACATGGTAAGATCATCAGAGATTAAATTCAAGGGCCCACGCGATTCCATATTCCGAAAACCCATCTCTGTCCAACAAGATTAACTTCTCCCAAACGACTGTCAATGGTGAGCATTCAACAAAAGTGGGGCAGGGAGGGCGTGGGTGAATGGAAGGGACCAACCCAAGCCAAATAAAATTCAACCAAACAAAACTCTGCACCTGGGGCAGCTAAAATTCTCATACACTTAGTTAGGCACGTATCCAAACCACGGATCCAGAAATAAGCTTAAAGGGGCTGTTTAAGCAACTAAATTATTGGTTTACTTATTCTTTATTTATTGAGATACCACCTCCCTCCGTAGCCCAGGCTGGCCTTGAATTCCAGGAATTCTCCAGCCTCAGCTTCTGGAGGGCTGAGATTGGGACAGTCACCCTGGAGTCCCGCTGGAATTCCTCTTTTTTTTTTTTTTTAAACTACATTAGGTAGAGATTTATTTAAAATAGCAAAGATCCAACATGTTCAGAGACCCGGGGAATTTATATCCCACAAAGAACAGCTGACAGCATTTGCTTGGGACATCCCAGGTTCCATCCGAAAGCATCTTAGGTCCCTGAAGGCTGCGTGGGGACCGAGGCGCGGCCAACCCCCGCCAGCCTCGCACATGCTCTCGCACACGTAGGCGGGAGCCGCGGGCGGTCCTGCGCCCCGCACACAGGCTGGCGGCATCTGGGCGATGAGCCCAGGCACGTACCGGGGCGGGGCCAGCCCGGCCCGGCTGCGTTTCCACCCGCAGCAGGTAGCACTGCGCCCAGAGCAGTACTGGGCTGTCCGCCGGCCAGAGAGGGTCAGGCTCTACTGCTCTCAGGCACCTGCCTTTTTCTGCGCTCCGGAATGCAGCCAAGACCGAATAAAGGAAATTACTCAGTAATCGGAGATCGGGTGTCTGAGCAGCGCCTTGGATAAAATCCACTCATGACAGGTAAGAATAAAAATGATTCCCAAACCGCTGAAGGGTGTGAACACAAAGCTCCAGGAGGCGTTCAGAGGAACGGGTGTGGTGAAATGTCGTTTTTATCCGACAGGAGACTATTTAGGATCATATGCTACAGATTGCTCTAACTCGCAAATAACCCTGGACAACAGGTTCAAAGCTTATGTAAGGAAGTAAGAGCAAGGTGGTCCGGGGCAGACTTGAAACACCACAATCATTTTTTTCTTTACTTTTTTAAAATCCCAGCTAGCAACATGCTTGAGGTTTATTGAATTAAACTTTAAAGAAAGAGAACTCTCCTCCGGCCCCTCATTTTTCTTTTTCCCAACTCTTTACTTGACATTCTTGCCTTAGAACTTTGAACTTTTCACACCTCTTATGGAAGCTTAGAGGAGGAAGTAAGATTCGGAATGGTAATCGTAAGGTTTAACCGTGTCTGTTATGCCGTTGGATTCCAACAGCTCTGAGAAAGCTACATGCATCTGTATGTAAGCCTTTTATATGTCAAGTGCTCTGTCACACAATACACCTCCAATCACTTCGGTGTCTCTATATTCGGAGAACTGAAGTTTTAGTTCAAACTCAAAACCCACTAAGCAGCTTTAGAAACACTCATTTGTAGCTTGCCACTCTCTTCCAAGTCACCTCACTTTTGTCAAATGACACCTGGCCTTCCATTTTCTGCTCATTGTGTTGTCTTCTGTGCTCTTTAAACATTCCGCAATGGGGAAAGCAGTATGTACCGTGGACTGATGGTTAGAGCTGTAGGCTCTAAAGTCACTTACAGCCAGAATCTATAATAGGTAAAGTGAGACACAAACATGACTTTACAGCGGTTATGAATATCCAAAATGCTAGCATTACGTCTAGCATGTAGGATTATTCATCAGACATTTGTGTCATTTAGACTCAGACTTTGCAAAGCACTTCAGCCACGGTAATGGGTCACCATTTTCAGTTCTAGGCTGGTGACACCAAACAATATATGTTAATTCTTTTTGCCATACTTTTGTCAAGGGAGAGTAATACTAGTCATCCATTTATAGCAGCACCCGAGAACTGGGAGGCACAAATATCCTCGCCGGGAGAGAAATGCTCTGGATACCAGAACAGGGTTATAAAAGCACTGTAGAGAAATTCAAGATGGTGGGCAATACTAGGAAGGAGCGGCTTGCTGTATCTGGAGTCTAGTGTACTAGGAAGGAGCGGCTGGCTGGATCTGGAG